>JAFFZH010015905.1:13260-103780 GCA_018420115.1 Euura saliciscinereae
CGCAGTAACTACGTTTGTCCTGTGCAGTTTTCCGGAACTATTCAACGCGATTACCACTGGATCGAGTAGTTTCAGTAGTAGACATGGACTCTTGCAGAAATTACTGGACCCAGTAGCAACCCTCTCTGGTTGTCCCAGACAACGAATAGTTCTTCCAGGAGGATTATTCGAACCAATGGTGACACCGCTTCTTCGTCAGATCAAGAAATCCAGTTATTTCTATAATTACTACTGCGAAAACCATTGAAGAACTCCTCGCACTACTGAATTTCACGAGCAATCACTGGGTTCTCGGTAGCTTTTTGTTTTCTAACTACCTGTTTCTCTGTTTTCGGCTCAATTAAGCTCAATCGGCGCGGTTTTTCTCGACTTATAACTGATTGAATTTTGGCTTTGATCAGTTCAGTACTTTTTGGATTATTTCAATAACAAGATTCTAGATGATACAATAAAAATGACACTATCCCGAGAACAGATCAACAGATTTGGATTAAATTTAGTACAATGTGGTTTTTTGGATCACTGATCACGAATTTGTAGTCGGATTTGCAAAATTTCAATTCTGCGTATGCGATATGCTGCAAGAAAAGATTTTGATTCTGATGAAAATTGGTACTCGAAAGTTTTTCGGATCACTAATCACGAATCTGAGGTCAGATTCGCGAAATTAAGATTAGCGGATCCAATTTTAATGGAAATACACTAAAAACATTTGGAATCTCGTGAAAATTGGTACTCGAAGGTTTTTTTCAGCCTCTGATAAAGAATCTGAGGTCATATATTTATATGCAAAATTCAAAATAGCTGGGAACAAAATGAATAACGGAAACTTCAAAGGCTGGCTTATAGTCAGCCCAAATCCGCATGTTCATATATGTGTTTGAGAATTCCCCTGATGAAAAGCAGCGAAGTGTTTTTGTTGAATTTGAAAAAGTTTCGCTCTTTAGATGCTGCAGGTTTAGTAGAATAGTTGTAAATCGTGGGTCCAGTCAACGATTTCGATTTAATCAACGGGTTGGCCTCCGCGTTCACTTCCCATTTCAACTGACTTTAAAATCCCTACGATTTGTATTCCTCGTTCTCCACGGGTCGAAGTAAACGTCCAATTACTCTCGCGGGCGTGTACAGAGAGTAAAGCTCTCTACGATTTTATTGAGCCCCAGTGAGCTTTATATCTACGGCTAACCAGGTTCGCTAAAATCAAAAATAGTAGCTACCACAATCGGAGCTATTGGAGACAAGCTTGCGGACGGATCGTATATCGTCTAATGAATGTGAGAGAAACTTCCGCGGATTTTAGCCCCCTCAGAATTTTGTCAGATCTCGAATCTCAGATCATCCCTTAAAACGATTTGGGAGTTCGCAGACGGTTCAGTTCCATTTCGCCCCGCATCAGCCTGTCGCATACATAATAAATTCTGAGTCATACCCCGCGCGACGAGTCGCGAGGTGAGAGAGACTGATGGTACAAATTAATGTAATTACATCCGGCGTCTTAATCCGAGAAGACGCCCGAGTAATTAAACCAGATAATGTCTTAGAATTCCCCGCTGATCCCTAAGGCGCGGTGGCTCGTTCGTACCTTGGAAATACAATCTGCGAACAGTCTTGAACTCGCTAACGTCGACACTGGGCCGCGGTGCTTGTTTGCATCCGAAATCATTTTTATGGCCTCAAGTCTAGTGATGCCGATATTTTCCAATTGTATCGATACTGTATCGCCCAAAACGACCCAACATGGCACATCTAATATGTGTAGTCGATGTCATGTTTGCACTCATGAAATCGTGGATAATTAGACACACTAACATGTATCAGTACTGAAGTAATCGCGAATACAAAATGCTTGGAATTCTTTTAAAACCTTCCGATTTTTGGTACAAATTTGTGTCCAAAGGTTCTTTTTTTTTCAAAAGGCAACGCGGAGGGTTCGAAGCCTAAATCAGCTTGTTCCTGTTCCTTCTCAACATGGACGTAATTATTGCCAAGGAAAAGGATATTTCGTTGAATCATTTTGATAATTGGGCTGGATTGTGCCCGATACTCGCGAAGATTGTAATCTTGGCGTCTCATCTTGATATGATGTTCATATCCGGCTACATCTGACCAAACATGATCATATCTTTTTTCTCGGTCCGTTTTCTTCAATCTTCAAGCTCTGTTCCATTCCAATTTGAATATAATTCTGGTTATATTGACCCAATTGTATTGAAATTTACTGGGCAACAAATTTTTCAAAACCTATCTTTTCATTCTACGAAATCCTCACATTCTGGTCTAGACCTAGTACCGTAATTTTACAAGATTCATTTGACAGTACCCCTTCTTGTTATAATCAGTTGAATACTCCATCATCTTCAGCAAACATGCAATCAGTGATGTACACCAGTCCTTTAATCCTCACCATTTGTACGGACAAGTATGTCCTCGAAGAAAACCACTTGCAAATGATCGGTTCCAAAGAGTTACTCGATAAGACCCACTGCGCAAATTAACGGTATAACTTTTTCTCTTGACCTGATTTCTTGTATCTGAATATATACAGGAAGATGAATTGCTTCGTTATGAAATATAATCTCGAGATAGTAAACCTCCACCTAAGGGTGGAAACGAGTGTAAGTGGGACGAGGGATGAGTATGAGTTCGAGTGTATGGATCACTGGATAAAGACTTGTCAACGAAGCCACGACCGGGTCGTGGTTTATCTAGTTCATCAGATATTTGATTTTCCACTTGTTCCTAAGCTCAGCCCTCAGCCCTCAACTTCAGCCCTCGGCTCTCGTCCCACTCGGTATGAACCCAAGAGGAACAACTCGACGATGAGCGGGCAGATTATAAAGTATTCAACTTCATTATGAAGTTTATTTTGTAGCTCGAAAGGCGGAAGCTTCTACCCTCAGATATAGCACCCGAGGCTACATCAATAATCTGGTGGGTCAGAGGAATTTTATTCAGAACGAAACACTTTACATTATATTCTCTGATGCTACTTCTACGACTCAATTTACAGACCATATTTAATATCTCGACAAACGAGACGTAAAGACCCGAAGAAAAGCAAGCCTATCTATCCTGAAGGGTCGAGAAAACCGGTAATGATCAATTGATAAATCCCTACTTCGGAATCCATTTCACCAAATGACTGATCGGGGTGATTTTCCTCAGAATCGATAAGCCTCCGATATGGCTCTGCACCAGCTTGCAGTGGTGAAAAAAAAAACATTGGCATCTGACGGATAACAGATAGTGAAGCAATGATAGCCGAATCGCAGAGGTGATGAGAAAATGAGGGAAACTGATTATCAGATAGAAATCGTACTCGAAACTGGCGTACGACATTTATTTTTCACGTCGTATTTCACAGCCTCAATTTTACCCCATAAAACTCTGGTTTTTAAAATGGTCCTGAAAATACGGGGGCCGCGTCGCCCCATCCATTCCGGTTTACAGCCGCGAATGAAATATTGGTAGCACCACGGATTCATGGATCGAATGTTATAAATAACTCTGCAACTTTTTATTTTTTGATTCAAAATAAACGGGTGGTTTCTGTGTTTCCTGATTTTCTTTTTTTTTTCTAGCACGAAAAGCTCGAAATTTTCATCTTCAAAACTAGAATTCTGAATTTGCTCAAATAATTACACGAACGTGCCGTTTTCGGGGTGGTTTTAGCCACGTTCCCAACGCAATCTTTTCGCCAATCTGAACTTGCGTATACAGTTTCCTGCAACTGCAGATTCACCACGACCGCCGAACCGAACCTTGCTAGGTATACAAAGTTATAATGTATTATAATAGATTCTACACGAGGCGAGAAACTGCTGTACAAACTTGTTACAGCCACGATATACAGCTCAACACTCCTAAATTATATCAATATGGGGTGATAAATTGCAAGAAAATCGAGGGGGTTGCTTTTTCGCAGAGTAGCGCATAGTTCATATGCCATATGGTGCAGAAAATCAAGGGGGTAACTTCTTCAGAATTTCACTGATAGCAAAGCCTACGTATCGCAATGGCAAAAAAGAAGGAGTTAGCGCGAGTCTAAATTGAATTCCGAAGATATGTATTCGAAAATTTCTTCATTTCACACAACAATAACGACGTGGAATTAGAAACTGCATAAAATGGTAATTGTTGATGTCAACCGGTGGTGGCGGCCATGATGAGAGTTTCGCCCTTTGGCCGCACAGCTAGACGTGGCGCAGCGTTGGTACCTCAAATAGGACCACGTGACTTGACGCTCCTTCAATGGTACCAACGCTGCGCCACGTCTAGCTGTGCGGCCAAAAGGCGAAACTCCTATCATGGCCGCCACCACCGGTTGACATCAACAATTGCCATTTTATGCAGTTTCTAAAACCACGTCGTTATTGTTGTGTGAAATGAAGAAGTTTCGAATATTCATCTTCGGAATTCAATTTAGACTCGCGCTAACTCTTTCTTTTCCGCCATTGTGATACGTAGGCTTTGCTATCAGTGAAAATAAGCGAAAACCGGGTACGGTCGATAAAGACTGACTGGAGCATGCTCTTAAGAGTAATTTCACACCATCGGATATCAATTTCTTAATATTTACCCCATGATATTTCACAAACATTCAGCACCAGTATTTCAAGACCAATATACGTACGTACAGGAATTTCGCACCGTATCGGAAGCATTTCATAATATCTTCAGACATAGTATTCAGACTACTATTTCAAAGCATTCCATAGAATTTCGTACAGTATTGTAAGGCAATTCGATACCATTTGACTGGGATTGCACATAGTCCCCTTGATCAAATACCCACTAAACAGAAAAAACGACGGAAGTTGTTTGTTTTATGACATCTCCATTTTTACCATTTTGAAAGCGTTCTATACCACTTGATAAACGATTGTCATAATCAACGGTATTTTTTTTTTCATTGTTACTTATAATATTCTGGTATTTATGCTTGATTAAAATTCTCACACGATGAATGTAAATGAGATTGAAATTAGCATTCCTGGATGATGGAGACCAGTTTGCTAGAATTTCTCTGCAGATGTACAACCTCTGTTATTATTATTGTTGTATAATAAGCTTGCGGGGCACAAGGCAGAACGTAGTTTACTATTCGCGTTATCAGCTTATCGTTGCGTTTTAATTTATTATATTCACCGTAAAGTTTCCCCACGCTCGCTCTATTTCCACGAATTTCAGACGTATATACATATATGGATGTACATGACATTACTTACATTCAAATGATACTATGTTTTAATTAAAGGTGTGGGGGGGGGGAGAGGGATTTTTTTTAATCAGAGTAATGCGGCTTAGTTGGCAAACGCGCATGCAGTGACGTAATGAAGAAAATTTTTTCGTCCTCTAATCTCCTCCTGACATTTATATTATTTTTTTTTTCTCATATTTACACAGAATTATACCCACCTTCATCTTGCCGCCTCCTCGCATTCGCACAGCGATTTTGATCTTCCTTTTTATTTCGTCCCAAGTCTCGTAAGAGTTGTAATTTAGTTAAGAACTTAAAGGGCTGGTCGCCCGAGCTTCGCTCCAATTTATCCAATTACTCTGCAAGCTTCGTATTTCCTCCATTTTCCAAAGGTTTCCAGCTACCAACAAGGAGAGGAAAAATCCATCTCATTTTACCATCGATGATTAACCAGAATCTCAGGAACCCATTTCTTCGTCTTTCGACTGCTCTTCGCTAATGATTATCAAGAGCTAGTCGATTCCACGCCCTCGAGGCTCTTTGTTCTCGCTATCGCTAGCAACTAAGTCGCCATAAATCATCCGTACAACACCGTGAATAATAAACGAGACGGTGCTTAGGAAATGAGTAACTAATTACTGCCATAACACGTGGCCTTAGTGGGGTTGAAGCTAGCAGTGATGATTTTTAGGAATTGAGAATTAATTTATAATTCCAGAAAAAAACTAAAATTCTTCTTCCAACGGGGGTTCAATTTGCGCTTAAGGCACGTTAAATTATATTACATAGAAGTTCGTGACCCGAGAGGTTATTTGGCGGTGTCCTCCGTCATTTAAAAGCTTTTTCTTTTACGCTCACACGACGTGGACTACAAATGAAGTAAAATAGGCAAAATGGTATAAGCAGCACATCACAAGCTAGGCGCGTGCTCAGAATCCCTATGCTGTTATGTTCTCGAAGAGAAAACCCCTTCAGAAATTTTACAACCAACTTGCTAAAGAATTATTGCCCATTAAATCGTAGACACGGGTTATATTTAACCTCTCAATATCTCGACCTGCAGCACCCTTAAATCATTGCATCATACTTTTTCCCGCCTCGTTCATAGTATGGAATAGTGTTATGCCGGCTTATTCCACTGTATTACCATCAAATTTCATTTAATGGTAACCATTTGAAAGAGAAAAGTAAACGCGATTTCAACTGAATTAATAGGCTGACATTTTGTGGTATGAAACTTCAAAATCTCTTTGCAGCAAGTGGTTTCCTTGCCCAGGACACAATTGTCCGTACAAATGGTGAGGATTAAAGGTCTAGTGTACATCACTGATTGCATGTTTGCTGAAGATGATGGAGTAATCAAATGATTATAACAAGGAGGGGTACTGTCAAATGAATCTTATAAAATTACGGTACTAGGTCCAGACCAGAATGTGAGGGTGTCGTAGAATGAAAAGATAGGTTTTGAAACATTTTTAGCCCAATAAATTTCAATACAATTGGGTCAATATAACCAGAATTATATTCAAATTGGAATGGAACAGAGCTCGAAGATTGAAGAAAACGGACCGAGAAAAAAGATATGATCATGTTTGGTCAGATGTAGCCAGATATGAACATCATATCAAGATGAGACGCCAAGATTACAATCTTCACGAGTATCGGGCACAATCCAGCCCAATTATCAAAATGATTCAACGAAATATCCTTTTCCTTGGCAATAATTACGTCCATGTTGAGAAGGAACAGGAACAAGCTGATTGAGGCTCTGAACCCTCCGTGTTGCCTTTTGAAAAAAAGAGAAACCGATATGAAAACTCGAAGATTGATTTTCTTACATCTGACATCACATGATTGACACATTGGAGATACATGAATCATCCTAATTGATCTGATTGTGAGCATAATACTATCCAATCTAATCCAATCTGATCATGAATGGCCATGATCTGGCCCTATATGACTATAATTTGATTGTACATAACCGTGTTCGATAATGTATGACCCTGATTTGATCATGTCTGGCCATATGTGAATATGATTAAGGCCAACAGCCCAAATAATGAACGTGTCCCAATTGATGAACAATCCGACATTTTTTGGTACACATTTGACTAATATATTGTTTTAATTTCTTTGGATCGCTGATGCAAAACTAACAAATTAAAGTTCAGTTTTCCCACCTAACATTTGATCTGATATAACAATAATATAATACATGACCATATATAATCGTCATTTGGTGTCATACGACGATATCCGAATACTTATTACGTCATCTAATCATGTCTGGCCATGTATGACTGTTATATAACCATATATTTAACCATCTGTGACCATGATATGACCACATTTGATACACTTCTGACTCTTCCTTGACCTTGTATGATCATGTTGTGTAATCACAGGTGACCGTAATCTGGCCTTGTGTGAACATACATGATTGGAGGGTAGACCATAATCATATCACATCTGATCGCATATTGAATCATTCTCGAAGATTATACAAAGCGATGATGTAAATCTCATTGGTATTGCAGAGGCGAGCCTAATTTGGAAACGATTTGAAAATATCGGAATTGGAGGAAGTTTATTCTCGGTGCTTTTAAGCTGAAGAAAGCAGAATCCCTTCGATAAGTCTCTGGGTTCTGGTGGAGTAGACACTAACGGGGCCGTTGTCTCCAAAATCAATAATTACGTCAGCAGACGTAATACCACGCCTCCTTCTGGTCCAAGCCTGTATATATACGTATATATACTACGAATTCCGACTAATGGGGGCCTGTATGTGCTGACTAATATCTCCCAGCACGTCCTGAGAAGCTGCGAAGCATCCAATAGCATTTTTTTTCTTGATCCATTTTGATTCGATATTTTAGAGAGAAAAGAGAATCATAAAAGAAGTGCTTTTTGCATTCGTGGAACAAATATTCCATGACCTAGAAGTTAGGTTGGATGTTCGAGGCGAAAGTGACCGGCGATTCTACCGTCGGCTGAAGTATTACATTTCCTATTTTCAAGCCTGAATGTTGTATAAAAAAATACTATGAATAAAAATGAAAAATTGTAGCAGCTATTGCGGTTCAGGGGAAAAAAGCTTCTATATAGGAAATACTCGGGTTACGACGGCCTTCCGGAGGGCCGAAAGCTCGCTAAAGGTCGTGAACTCGGAGCGCAGGAAGCGAAAAGAAGGGAGATGGTGTGAGAGAAAAACGGGGGCACTCAGTCACGGGTAAATTTTTCCTGTGTGAAAAACAATTTAATCATCAATCGTCACATTGAGATGTCACTCGACGGGGGAAAAGTTATTTTGAAAAATAGTTTCTCTCTCAATTATGACGCGACATCGAAAACGAAATGAAGATCGATGTCAGAAAATGAAAGAGCTTTTTTCGCACGGTCTTCCCGCCTCCTATTTACTCTACACGGAGAAAACTCGACACGAGTCGTCAATGTCAGTACATTGCTCACCAATGAGACATTTTTTTTCGATAGTCTCATTGGTAATCAGTGTTCGCACATTGCTCACCAATGAGACTATCGAAAAAAAAATGTCTCATTGGTGAGCAATGTGCTGACATTGACGACTCGTGTCGGGTTTTCTCCGTGTACGATTTCACGGCTATCAGAGCAAGGCAAACGTCGGGTGAAACCTTCACCGTGTAAAGTGACGTAATGTCATTTGATTCAAATTTAATAGGCTTGCATTTCGGGGCGGAAACCACAGGGGGGTGAAGTGATATAGGATGGTAACAGTTCATACACCGGCGTGTCGTAGAGCTTGCGAATTTTCGAGGTCGAACGGTTATACCCTGCCGGAACATGAAGTCATAAAGGTGTAATATATTCCGGTTTAAAATTACACGAAAACTGTTTTCAATATCATGAGTAAACCGGAAGCTCGGATTCTTCACCCCAACTTCATCGAATGAATCTAAATTACCGAAAGTTTGAGAACCACAAAACCTGAGGGATTGGAAGACCTTGAACACTGGATTCAATGAAACTAGGATAATCACTCTGATTGATTGATTTCCTGGAACTATGTACGCACCTTTACGACTAATTGACGATACTGAGTCAAAATGCATCCACTTTACAGCGCGGGGTTGGTGTACGTGCGATAGGAATCAGTGATTGCAATTGCAATCGTAATTTGAGGTGTAGGGCTGCCTTTGTGTGCCGGTGCCAATGCAATTGCGGCAGGTAACCGAGGCGGCGTTTCTAACTTCCGTCACAAATTTGAACAATGAAATTTACCCGAGTGTTTGAAACTGACTCGAAAGCGACTCAGGTTGTTCGGAACGTCAGCAAAATTAACGAGCCAGACACCTCCTCGTCAGTTTCTTCATACATTCTTCTTTCAATTCATTCATGCATTCATTCGTTACTCCATTTGTCGGGCTCTCTATGAACCACCGACGTGAAATTGTGGCGTCCATTCCTTGGAAAAAAAACCAGACGTCTAGTCGCTTTGACAAACTCGTCTAATTACCGCTTCATAATAACGTCTGAGTTGCTGTTCCAAATCATAACTAAATATAAATCTGATTCCAGTTTGATTGACAAAAACTCAAAATGCTTCCCCTTTTTCCCAGTTATTTTGTTGTTGTTTTTTTTAGATCGTTGATTATGAAACCATAATTTGAACTCAAAACTGCTTGTGAATCTTGAAATCGAATTTGATAGTGTTATTCAGTAATCTTAAAAAAAAACTAAAATTTTTCACAAAGTGCATCGAGGGGTTCTTTATCTGGAGGGTGTTTGGAACTCGTCAATACCTGGAATATAATTATTCTTGAACGGTGTTCGTCGTGTTTTGTAACTTTGAGACCATTTTAGCTGCAGGTATAGAATGCAGTGTTAATGGAAGTAAGGGAGTATACAGATTGCTAGAAGTGACTGGGACAAATGTTCAAATGTATAATTGGAACTACGGGCGGTAGAGAATTACGGTGAAGTGAGTTCTCGAGGGTTTGAAATTTCGCATAATTGGCACCTGCATGAGCTCTCCAGAGTGGTTCCGTTTCAAAAGCGTGTAGAAATAGTAATAGGTTTCTGAAAATTGTAAAAAAAAAAAGAACAATAATAAAACTTTTTCTAAAGTTCTTATATGGTGAAACCCGTAAAGCTTGGAAAAAAAATAAAAGAGAGAGAAAAGTTTTTCCCCACGATCGGGGGGGTAAGAAGCTCGAAACTAACCACCACGCCCTCTATGTTTCATCCCTCCTCTCCTCGCCTTGTCCTACGCCCTAGCCATGTCACGACAAAAGAATAAAATTGCCATAAAATTTGTAGGACATTCGTGAAAATGCGGTAGAGCCGAGGTTGGGTCTTCTGGTATTTTTTTTCAACAGCCTGAATGTGAGGAACTACCCCGAGTCCTAACCCCCCTCATACAACTGACAAAGAAACTTTTAAGAAGCTCGAAAGTCCCTTCAACCCCGTTGCCACTAGTGCCGAGTCTGGAATACCGCCCTCGAGTATTTCTCCCTGAATGTATGAACCAGAGGGTATACATGTATATGCTAATTACATACCGCGTGAACTGAGTGGGGAAACAAATTTGAACCTAGCAATGCATCACCCGAGTTGAGAATCGCGGTAGCGAGTTCATAAAAGCCACGTTTTAGGAATTCAAATTTAATGATAAGTGATAAATATATTTTATCACCGGACTGAACGGATATAAAATTTATAACACTGCCATGGGGTGAGAAAATAAATCGCGTAACCTCTGAGCTTGGGATCTTTGGAAGGAATACATTCGTAGGTGTATATCCATTGATACGTGACGTGATATCAATTTTCTTTCGACGTTGATATCGGTATCTTAGAATAAATACCGTGGGAGGGGTTTTTGCAAGACAGCTTTGATCATGCCGATGTCCACTCTGCATCCTGGTTATCTTCAAAATAATTCGACCATGGGAGCTACCAGGGCAAAGCGGACCTTGAGGAGCTTGAAGCTTTTTTCTTTGGTTATTCACTAACAGTTGAGAATTTCTAATGAAACATGCTTCTTCTTTTACCTCTGACTGTGATACGGTTGACCCTATGTATGGGGGAAATAGGAACTTTTGAAATGGTTCAACTTTCGTGACATGTGCAACATGACACACATGAGGTGGACAGAAAATGATCTCAAAGTTTAAATAACCTAGTTTTTTTTGTGTCTTCGAAAATTTCAGGCCACCTTCACCCTGGTCTCCCCCACTCTAATTCTGGATTTCTGTTGACGTTTGAGTTTGTGGTTGGCCATGTTTTCTCCATACCGCAAAATGAGGCGGTTAATACTGATATTTTCGTGAAGCAGTACAGATGGTAGAATTCAGACGCCCTCAAATTTTCACGGATCGTTTTGTACGTTTTCGTCCTCGTTTTCGTATTTTTGACAGACGTGTGGAAGAATCTCTGGCCATTTCTCCCCGTTCAGCAAACAAAGAAACAGCAGCAGGAAGGAAATTGAAGAAAGCGGGGTTCGGTTGGTGAGGTGAAATAAAACAAAAACGTAAACTGAAAAAAATAAATATTTATCAAGAGGAAAGGTGAAAAAATGGGAAGCACCGGGGCTTCTTTCACGCGGAGGATCTGCCGGAACACCGGAGTGCTCCTCCGCTTGCAAAAACATATCGTCTGTCTGACGAAACCCCCGGGTTTCATACCAGGTATACTGCCAATGAGAAATCACCGTGTGAGTCTTTGCGAAATATAATGTATCCCCAGAAGCTCAAGACTGCGCTTCGCAGCACCGCGCTCTGGCACCCTCAACAAAATGAAATACGAAGACTGAACACAACCCCCATCCCCAGACCACAACTCAACCAGGAGAAATGTCTTGGCTAATGCACACGCCCCTCGTTCCATTTCCATGGCTTTGCTTGTTTGGAAGAAAAAGAAAATCTACTGTTTATTGTGATCATCGAAACATGCTTTTAAGACAGTAACTTCAATTGATCTGTCCAAGAGTCCGTTTTCTGGAACAGAATTACTACGTATGATATGATAGAAGCTGCATGATCCTGCGTCGAATACGAATCAGATTGAGTCGGTGGGTTTCCTGTTCGGAAACATGACTCAAAGTCATGTATGATTAGACACGTGAAGAATAAGATAAGATTATCCTCCAAGGCGCCAAATATTTCTGAGACACGTTACTTCCACGATACACATGGTGGCCACTGGTCAGGGAAAAATTCAGATATTCTACTTTCCATTCAGGAAAATCGAGTAGTGAGTGTAAAAATCAAACCTTTCGTTCATACCTGTCGCTTATTCGTATGAAACTTATTGCGGATCACCTATCAGCAGTTTGTGAACATGTTAGTGAATCCTTGATCTTCGTCAGTGAAAAATTATAATTTGAGCAAGTTTCAGAAAAAATTCCAGGAATTTTTTGGACTATTTTTGGGGATAACCATGAAACATTGGGGTAAATATTTTTTACCGTTTCGGGTGCCATTATCCGGCTGTTCCGTATTTTCTTAGGACACAGGGTGTTATACCTTTTTCTTCTAGTTTTCATTGAAGCAAAAAACTGTTCAATTCTTCAACTCGAAGTATAACTCAAACTCAGCTGACGGTCCTATTCGACAACATGCAACGCTTCGATTTTAGGTCTTTGGAATCCTGATTTCAGACGCGTTATCATTTTCATAGTAAACGACAGGATAACAAAAATGATTACGAAAACCTGACAGAAAATCGTACCACGTGTATTTCGGAAGTGCTTAACTAAACCTATCGTTGAGCATGAGACACGCACTTGCTGGTAAGGGAGTAACCGGAAATCGATTTCCTCCGTCCTTTATGGGAACACTGTGACAAGTTCGATTTGCCTCAGCAGGGGTTGTGCAATACGATTGTTGTCATTCATTAAGGGGTAGAAGTTGATGGTGATTAACACAATAGAGGAAGAAAAATGACACCAATAAGTGTTTCAACGAAATCTTATGAGAATTGATTCTGCTTACGTCATCGTTAATAATTTCAGCCTACGCTCATGCTCACACTCGCGAAAGTTGATTCGAATGAGACGGCATATTGCAGACTTGCTGAGGTAATCCTGCGTCGGCATTGGTGCAGGGTGCCTAAGATATACGAGGATGTAAAAATGCAGAGATGAATTTTCACCCCGGTACATAGGGGGCGAGCTTTTCATTTTGGAAAATTTCACCCTCAGGGCGCTGCACCGCTCATCCTTCTGCGGTGAAAATTTTTCTTTGTGTGAAGTGGTTTTTTTTTTTTGTCAAATCGGATATCTTCCTGATTTGAACGCACAGCTGCAGAACATCTCGCTCTCCTTTTCATTATTTCTGTTGTTTTTTTTTCCCCCATTTTCTTTTATTATCACTACTTTTTAATATTACTAGAGCCATACGTTTTCGCGAAGTACTTCCATATTTTAGTTCACCGTTCCGCGTTCCGTGTTCCGTGTTTGGTGGTTTTTTTTATTTTTTGTTTCTTCTTTCTCAACGTTTTCTTGCATTTTTCCATCGAGTCTGCAGGAGCTGTCCGCTTCCACCGGAACAGCTGTTTGTTCTAGGAGGAAGCTTCGGTACATATATTGAACATATGTATGTATGTGCTATTTCTTTACGTGTGGAATAGTGAAGAGAGAGACTAGGGGTAGATATTTACGCAGGCAATTGCGAAGGTTTTCATTTTACCTTCTTTTCTCTTAGCAATGTGTCTTTTGCCGGGTTGCTTTTACCGGTGTTCTCCAGTCCGGTTATTTCTATCTTTCATTTTCTCCAACCTTTTTTTTTTTTTTTTGTTGTTGTTCTTCTTCCTCTTCTGTCTCCCACTTTATCCACCTGAATTTTATACCGCAAATAAACTACCCCCTTCGTAGCGTCGCGTCGACACGCGAGACCAACAAACTAAATGAAACGATGTAAAAGGGTGTATAGCCACTGGGTGCAAACATAAATTCCAACTATGATCCGGAAATTGTAATATGCGGTGAAAAGCTTAGTTCGGAAAAAGTTATATAACAATTAAATTTACGATTTTAGGAACCAAATTCAACCCTATGATATAAATTGCAACTTTGATCCACCTAAGCTACTATACCGCCGGGGTATTTTACTCGTAAACTTTGATTTACGGTATTTCAGTTTTCTGGTAGAAAACTAAAAGCGATATTTAAGGGCACAAATGTAGGCACATGAATATTGAACGAGTTCAACGTGGATTCAGTAAAGGGGAGGCCAGAGTGAAGCGGGACCCAAAATTTCCGTCACCCCGCCTCCAATGTTGTTAAACAAATTACCATGTATCGTCAAGCTAAAGTACTGCAAAAGTTCCAGTTTACTCCATACAAGGGGTAAAACGGGTCACAATCAGGGGTGAAATCGATTCAAGTAAAGAAAGGGCATTTGTTATCATGGGTATTCGAACAATAATCAAGTATATGAACGTATCACGATTTACTAAAAATTTAGAAAACTTTCTACTTGCATATAGTATGTGGAGTTTGACTTTTTAATTTCGTTTCTCAGCCCTGGAGTATTTTGCGATTTATATCCTACCCAATTTGGTATCGTTTTCCGATAAACAAATAAATAAGTGCCTTCGCAGAAGCACTTTACATGCTATCAGTACGGCAGCAGAATGTTCGCTATATCACTTTACACCTGACAAAAAACGTGAACGAATTTACGTATATATGGGAAACGTATCCGCGTACGTCACATAACTTACGATATAGGGGGTTGGGTTGGTGCTCGTTAACGTTAATAAAAACTAGTATAGTAAATATAGAGTCGGTAAAAACAAGGGAAAACTTTCAGCGGGTAGATCCATATCAGTAGATAAAATAGGGGTGGGTGTGGGACATCGGGTGCGCTTCGTGTATTGGGGGATGTTTATGTACGTATGTTTCTTATACTTCTGGCAAGAAAATCTCTTCCAATCTCGGCTAATAGCTTTCACTTATCGTCTTCAGAAATCGCCATTCGGCAAGTGGCCTGCCAGAAAAAGAACCGAAACAAATTTCGGAAAATATCTTTTGTCGGATGTGTTCGGATTCGCGTCCCTCTTGACTTGAGACTTTCTCACAATTAAAGAGCGCCTTTCAACTCTGAATGGTACTTTTCTTCTCTATTTCCATTCATTTCTATTCTTTGGCCTTATACTTACTTCTACGCATGGTGGTTGAGTGAAACGTCACAATTACGTCGACGGGCTCTTTCTTACTTTCACCTCGTTCAACCATCAACTTGGAAAGAAACAAGACCTCACAATTCTTCAGCTTCTGATTTTCCCGCCCTTCCTCTTCCAGCTCGGGGCGAAAGCTACATTAGCAAACTGTCACCAGCAATATTCACTCGGCTCAACTTCCCACGCGGCGTTTTCCATTTTTTATTCTCCACCGTTCCTACAGCCTCCCTACAGTAGCGCGGCTTTTCATTTCGACTCTCTTCTTCTCTCATTGCGATGAAATTGTTGCATTTCATAGCTCTGCATGCACAAAGCCGACTCTACCGGTCCGCTCACATCCTGGCACACTGATTCGCAATTCAGCAACGATATTTCATATTCTTGTGGCATTTCGAAACTTCGACAATTTACAAATGTACACAAAGGATTCCTGATTGTTCAGACAGTCCTCTGTTCATGGGTCCGGAATTAACCGGGATTCCAACTTTTCTCAAAATTGATTACCACGAGGAACAGGTTCTCAATGAAAACAGAGGTGATAAGGGTCGTAGCAGAGTGGAGGATTGTAGAAGAAGGGACAAGTTTTCTCAAACAACATGTTGCCCCGGGTTCTGGAGTGGAAAGAAGCAGAAAGCTATGTCATTAACTAAGTTGTTGCTGCTCCCCGATTGTTTTCTGCTTTTTGTCGAGGCGGTCCCCTGAGGGACTGGTGCTTATATCCAGGTCCGAACAATGTTGGTTACAGTGGTGTGGGAAAAAATGTTCCGTTAAACTTCGGGAAGTAATATTAGAACGGCGGGATGTCCGGCTCGATTTATTTGAAAACTTGAGCTCCGGTACTCCTGGAGGGTGGTAAAGGGTTTCCTATACTACAATCTACGACGAGGATGGGAAGCCAGAGGTTAGAAGATGGAGGGTGGAGGATGGTACGGAAGCGGGATATCTGCCCAAGTATTTTGAGGTCAGTTACAACTTTACAACTTCCACTGAAATCGGGCAAGTTTCAAATGAATCGCTACCAAGGAATTCCCACCACTTGCTTTCTGCACTTCGTTTACGTATGTGTACCGCAGTTCGGTTTCAGAAGCTAAGGGAATAAACCAACCTCAGAAACTTCCACCGGCTTTACTCAACAGCCAGTAAAGCTCCGTGACCTGTTTTTCAATTTTCATTCAACGATTCGAGTATACGTCAAAGGCGCACTTGCCCATCGTCATTCATTGGTAATTTTGAATACGTACAGCATTCCAACACAACTCTCAACGCGCCTGATTCCGTGTGAATTTTTTCTTCCTGTTTCTTCTACGAGTAGAAAACATCTGTTGGTTGTTCATTTTCAGAAATCAGTGACATTTTAAAGCGTATCCAAGCCTCTCGGTCAAAAGAATCTAGTTTTCATCGAAGTAGAAGCTGTTGGATCATTTTATTTCCGAATGAATAACAAAGAGCTCTCTACATTTTTCCAGAACTTCGGTGCTTTATTATTTTTCCGTGGTATGTAGGCGTGGTATGTGGGTAGTTACCAATTTATTTAATGTTGAAGAAGTTGTTAGTGTTTGCGAAAAAAGTGAGAGCATGGAAAAAATGCTTTGAGGACCCGTGGGTGGTTTCGTACAAAGAGCATTCCAACGTAGTAGGAGTAGAATCCCGCGGCGAAAATCGAGGTCAGATTAATGAGTGTGAAAAGAAAAACTGTGAGGTCGGAGTAGTCACAGCGGTGGACCAATTCCAGTTCCTGGTTTCAGTCCCTCGGAATTCCGATCATGACTTTCACCGGTCATCTTCCGGCACTCCGTAAAGTTGAATTTCCAATATTTGATCGGACCCTGGGGACGGGATGGAAAAAGCACTAGCCTCCTGTGAGGTCAGGGAAAAGGGTCAGAGAGAACAGAGATAAACAGACGAACGGCTTTAATATGTCCCAAAGCCACCGCATTGAATATCGCTCGGCGATGTTGCAGACTGTGACCCTCTCCCAGCTTCCTCATCTCATTTTGTTTCGAGTCTTCGAATCCGCCTTGAAGAATTTCTCGGTGGAAAACCGCGGAGTTAAAAGACCCATTTCTGGACCCTCCGGGTCGCGGACGCCCCAGGGCGAAGAAATAATTCCGTTAAGCTTTTATCGGATATTTGGATTTACTCTGCACCCTTACAGCAACGTGATGTATATACACAGTATATTCAAATGTATGTAAAGATTTAAAGAAAACCGTTGTTTACCGAAACCCTCTTCACGGGTACGAAACACATCCGATGTTTTAATCCCCGGTTTAGCCAGACCCTGGAACGTACGACTGTTTTTGCCACTTTTCATGAAAACCTCACTCCCACTCCCATTCCGATTACGTTACTCTCTTCCCAGCATCCGACTGAAATCCCTTTTAGCTGTGTCGGGAGAAGAAGAAAACCTCTTTACGTTACGGAATCTGTATTTTCTCATTCAATTTAAACGCAACAGTCCCCATTAGTTATACTTTTCCGGTATCAAAAAGTGGACCGGCTCAAAAATCCTAAGAGCTGGAGAATTTGATGACGTTCATAAATTTTGATCAATGTGGATAAATGTCGACTTTGAGATCAGAAAACCGGAATGATTAATCTCAAACCTAATAAATTTTATCAATACATCGGAAGACATGACCTGGTTTCGATCTTGTCATTCGTTTTGAACATGGAAACGGAATTTCTAAGAACTCCTCGAAAATTTCAAGCAATAGTAACACAAGGAGAAGGTGGCGCATGCGCATATCGCGAGTGAAGTACTTCCCGCACTAGATTGGGGAAACGGTCTACTTTTTTCTTACATTTATTTTGTGCTCATGCGGATTCAAAGAAAGAGGTACAATAATATCGTTTGTAACAAAAAGTTTGTATCATTGTTATGAATGTTGCGGTAGCTAACGTTTCAGAATCCAATGGATCAGAGTCTTGTGAACCTGCGGAAATTCTTGGATCAATTTCATCCCCCAACTGCGAAGAGTAATAACATCTTTCCCTGAATTTCTAGATTAACGTTGATTGCCATCGAGGTATACGTCTCTGTGTTCCAAAGGTAAACTTGGTCTCCGTTCCTGTAATCAAAGACTTTCCTTCTCATCTCTTCTATAAAACTCTTTTAAAAGTATTCTGAGAAAACCTCGTTATCCTTTGACCCTCTCATTCGCATTAATGCCATGATTTTCTCCGTTTTTTCTCGATCATCAGCCTCAAATCGATGACGTAACGTTATAAATCGTCACTTTAAAAACGGACCGTGGACTCCGGCGGCTATTATTCGAATGGAAAAAAATCGCATCCAATTTCCGGAAAAAGCACTCAGCCGAAGTTTTGGGGGGTGTTGGAGAGCGCGCGTCGATGCCGTTGGTCTAGGGGCGCTGGGGGGTTGTCGGCTGTCACTCGAGCCACCAACGCAAGAATGATCGGTTTTCAATCAATTTTAAAAACCAATTACACACTCGTTAAGGTCCGCGGGAAATGGATGGGCGCGGCGGCCCCCTGACGCGGTATAATAACCTCTGGGCTTATACAGCCGTTTGCAGTCCTGATCTATAACGATCGGGGGATGAGTATGAGAATTAAGCACATCTTCGAGGTGAATCCTCGTCTTTTATATCAGTCCGCTTTCCCATATTCATATAGTTTGGGTTGTTATATTTGGAATTCTGGCCATTTAGAAGACTCTAATGATGCGGGGATTTCGTCGCCACTGTCAGCAGCACTGCGATCTTCCATATCCAACGCAGATTTCTGGAGATTCTGTTGATGAAAATTTGACGACCGGGATCCGAGGCTTTCTACCGACTCTACTTTGCACGATTCAGTGAAGAAGATATAAATTGAAAATTCTATAGAAACCGAGTGTAAAAAGCGGAGGACTCTTCGTCTCATCCCTTTCCTTTGTGAGGTCGCAGGAGATAAGGACGACTCGAAGTAGTGAGGGGTCACGGTCAGTCGACTGGACTCTCCCGGAATTCAATCCCTTGTAAATTTTTGGAATGAAAAGTGTATATAGCCCTTGAGAAAATCAGCTTTCATCGAGTTATGTTATGTCGGTAGAGTAAAAGTGAGCCTCTCTCGCCTCACAAAGTACAGGCTCAGACCCTGCTACGGTGGGTATTTATTTATCAACTTTCCGACGATACACCCACCCATGCATTATTTAGATCACGTTTAGACTTTATAATTCCTGCAACCCTTGACTCTGCGCGTGAAAGCACAAAGCGTCTCGCCTTTGAAGGGCTGGGACAAGCGCGAATCTAAATATTGAAAAATCTGCATGCTTTTTTTTTTCAAACATTCCGCTCCAAATTCATCGTGGCATTTATGCCACTAGTAAAACTTCAAAGAACCTCTTTCCTCTGTTCACGTTTATGGATTCGTCGACCCTGCTTGATTACGTAATCGAAACGAGACCATCACTCGACCGCAGTAATGGAATCCGCGAGGTATTCCGATCCCCGGAACAAGGGGGTGCAGGAAGAGGAGTTCCAGGAACAGTCGGAGCCGGGGATGGGAGTACCAGGCCTCCGTAATTGAACTACTTCCTGCCAATTATAAAAACCGCTGACTTTCGCACAGAGTTGTTAAGTGCACAAACGCTAGAGAGGCAAATAGTTGCAATGTTCTTCGCCCTCATCCCCCTGACCTCGGGTTCAGCCGGTTTATGATACCGTACACCACGGTTTTTTTCCTCTGTGACTCTCTGTTCTTCCAGTTTCCAGCTTCCGACGCAAATACCCTGCACAGTTACTGACCCGAATAAATGTATGCAGCGTGAGCCGGTGGCTTCGGCAAAACATGGCTTCTGCCAAGTCCTCTTACAGCTTTTTCACAAACTACAAACAAACTGGTTGTTCACTAGCTACACAACCGCAAGGTCCACCACCCCCTTCGGATTGTTGGATTGTACTTTTGATCCATTTAATTTGATCCTTGATTCGATTGACGACTCGAGTCTTCGTACGGTTGAGTGAGAAGCTTTGGGCCTGAGTGAGCTGCACATTTAGGCTTTCCAAATATAAGCAACCACTCAGAAAATGCAAACATCCTTTGCCTACAGAAGCCGAGCAGGACTAGGGGCGCCAGTAAATGCTGGGGTAGGTAGGGCGGCCAGGACGCTCCGTACCCTGTTGAGTTATGTGGCGTGCATACCATAAATTTAATATGCTGAGTGAAAGGGTGTCTGAGCTGAACCAGGAGGGTAAATTTTACTCTGTTCCACACACGCTCGTCATACGGTTGAGGATGCTTCAACCCCATTGTATCTTTCGTCAAGGCGTTTAGTTGAGTGAAGTAGAGTGAAACTCGCACAGTAGGAATGATGAAAAAAGTTTCCCATATAATTGTGTGGATAATTCGTCCTCCTTTTCGTTGCATGAAGGTATAGTATATTCCAGTTTAGCAGAAGTGGATCGATTCACGTGGGGATAAAACTCCGTATTCCAAGAGTACACGGATAGCGGGAGCTAAGTTAACCTGGTGTAACTTCTGAAAGTTCGAATACCGAAGCCTGACTAGTTTTGCTGCTTGACTTTGTAGCGGAAAAGACGAAACGTGACTCGGAAAGAGCAAGGAAAAGTTTACTCGCTTGACGGGATTCGTTTTAAGAAGAAAATTCAACCTTACGATTCATCCTCTTCCTATTTTATACTCTCAAGACCAGAACCGTTTCTCATCCAATTTGAAGAATTACAATTACGCTCCTGAAAAACTAAGGCAATTATAAATAATTGAAACTTTCATGTTTTTTCTTTAGCTTTTTAAGTAAAAATCCCTTAATGAAGAAGGTCTTCAAACTTTAAAATCTTTGCTCCGCCATTTGCTTCGATTGTTCGTACATTTGCTGTTTTTCTAACCACTGTTATTTTCTGTTGCATGTTATTATAATGAATGTCTCCGCGGAGTTGAACACTCAAAAAGATCAGCCCTGCTGGAAAAATATCATAAAACCTTGGGGAAAATTCACCTTTCCTTCTATGAGAATCTATGATTTTACCAAACCGTGTGAAAGACGTTTTTTTTTTTCATTCAATAATTCATAAGAAACTATAGGTGTTGGATAAATCCAGGATTTTATGAGGTAACACTCGAAGTCATATACCTATTAGAAGTGATGAAAACAAAAGTTCGATGCGGTATGAGGATGAAAATGAAAACCAAAGTTGATTAGAGTCAATGATGGAAATGATTCTGTTTGAGATTTTATCAGTATGAACTGATATATCTGCAACCAGAAATTGTATGAAGTGATGAATTCATGAGATTATTTAAAACACTATGTAATTTCTGTTAGGTTTCATGAACGATTCAAAAAAAAATAATCTGTATGTTTGAGTGTATGATAAAAAAAAGATTTGCAGTCAAGATTTGAAGTCGCATGAAGTCTCATGAAGATCTATGACAATTTGAGGTTCAGTATCCTCAATTTTCTGCAGCGCTTATCCGCTTGCACTTCTCTCAATTCAAGGAAGATTGGATTTCAAATATCGTCAAGTTTACTGAATTCTTTGACGATCCTTGAGAATGTAGTCTCTACGTCAAGTATCGAAAAATAATGGTTTCCTGGTTGTGGCACAGTCGCCAACTAATTTGTAACTCTAATTAGCAAGTGTCCAGAGATAACAGTGACGCGGTAAAAGCCATGCTACATAACGTTGGGACATAACCTTGCAGATAAATGTGATAGTGATGTGTGTCTGTGATACGTCTGAAACGTTAATCGTTAATTGAATCGTCAGTAGTACTGGATTAATTACCGTAATTCAGTGACTCTACGTCCCACAGTTAGCTTCCTCCACATGCTATCACTGTTTTCACAGTATACAGACACGTCCCAACACTTGCACGTAACGTGGATAGCCGCCTTCACCATCGGCTGCGGCATGGCCATCGGGATCGGATCTAGGCAGACAGGAAGGCGGGGGCGCTCGGTCTATTGTGCTAACCGACATAACTAATGGCTCCGGTATTCTGTCGCTTGAAACACCCGTCTTTGCTAGTGAACGTTGACTTGAACTGTCCGGGATAATATAGAAAATAGTGACACTCCATGATTCGGCAACACCCGCGCCCTCTAGTTTTGTCAGGATTGGGTCTCACGTAGACAATGAACTCGAAGACGGTATTGTTTGCGTATCAGCTCACGCTTGGACAACCTTCACAACCCTTCGAACCCCGCCATGTGGTCTGAGCCCTTTTCTCTTCTCTCTCTTTAATCGCACCGTCCCGGATTAACAATGCGAAACAACGACAAACGACGTCGGACAATACTTCAGGGCCCCAAAGCGGAGGGTGCGACTTAATTTCAATCAAGAGTGCCCTGATTAACCGCCTAAACCACAGCCTTAACGACCCGTGCTTCAGGTAGGGGATAATTCAATCGACGCTTACTTCATCCTGGTTCATTTTATTCTCACGGTTATGACGGCTAAGTGAAGCTCGATTTCGTTAGATATCAAAGAGACGTCAGCTGTTTGATACCGATATTCAAAATCATAATTGAACATTTGTAGAGAAAAATAATTATTGGATTAAGCCTAACGTGACATTGGTGACAGCGGTGGGATAGTGGAAGGCCGGAGAGTGGCAGCTGACATGTTTTCGATAAAAATTCCCATTCACTTCACAAAAGCGCAAGGGATGTTCTCCCCGAATTCGACAAGCAATGATTTGATATTGAATAATTATTTGACCGATCAACTCACGCAAACATCCCGTGTATAGTCGACTGATTCCCTAGCTCTGACCCATTAAATTCGAGCATTCGTGTCCAAGTGGCGGTAGATACGACTTTGACACAGCGTCGTTCGCACGATTGCCCTTGTATCCGTTGAGGACGAGGCAGCCTAATCTCGCCCTAAGAGGAGCTTATGGGAGTTAATGGAGACGAAGAAAGGGAAGAAAAAGGAAATATGTACCATAACACGTTAGGGTGAGGGTCGGAGCCGCCATGTTTAGGGGCATAATATCCTTTTCACCCCGTTTAACCTCGGCCAGCTCCTCCTCGTCCGGTTCCGCACGTTTTACGTTCTGTTTCTACGCTAACTGACCACTCGGGTTTCATCCCTCGCTTCTAAACTCGCAAGCCTCAACATGGGCATTGTCTTATTACCACGGCAACAAATCGTCGGGCTTAATTCCCGACCCCGAAAACCGATGATATGGCCCGAATGTCCAGATGGCGCCTCTGGGAGACTCCACCAATTGAGAAACCTGCTCCGGGATTTAATTAACCAAAGATCCAAACAAATTAATGGCCGTCCTGGATTTGAGCTTCTAACGACGTCAGAGACCGCTGCTTTGCCTATTTTCCTCTACCTCTAAGCCTCGGTCAGAGATGCCTCCTCGCTCAAGGCCCGACTCACCCGGAGCCTGGAGGTCAGGAATAGTTCCGAGGGCCTTTTGGCCCGAGCAGGTGCCGCAGAGGGCGTCGAGGCCGCCAAAGGGCCTTCATGAAACGACTGCGAAAGCCAACCTAGCGATATCGTTAAGTTCTAAGGGTCGGTTCTGAGGCGGGATAGGAGCTTAGAAATTTTGGCTCTTGCCCGCGTAGACACGGTACCCAGACCGGAACCCAGTCGACCCGCAACCCGCAACCGCACCCGTAACCCGCGATACCAAAATAATTATCAAAGCTGTAACAGAGCAGGGTATCTTCAGATATGCGAATGCATACTTGGAGCTTCATGCAAAATTCAGAGATTTGAATTGAATTTTGATATTTTAACGCTGCCTTCCAACGGAGATTCTGGTTATTCAATTGGGATGTTTTCCCGAGTTAAACCGCACACCCTCAGTTTCATCTCTACTACCTAAACGTTTTTTGGGTCACTAATCACAAATCTGAAGTCAGATTTGTGAAATTGTTGAAAAAAAACACTGAAACATTCGAAATCTTACGGAAATTGGTACTCAACTCTACTTGGAAGTTCAGAGGCTGGCTCATAGTCAGCCCAAATCCGCTTGTTATTTTTCTTTTCAACGAAAAAAAGGCTTGTGGTTCTCATTTCCATTAAAATCTAATCAATATTTTCACCTGAAAAGTTGTAAGCAGGTGGTACAGAGGAAAACTGGAGCGGGTGGGGGGAACAGTGGCGTCATCCTCTTTTCGAGGACGATAACGATGATAACGGCGATAACAATGTCTCGGTAGTTCGTTCACGCGCGGAAGGTTTGTTCTCTCAATAAAGTGGCGAGGGGTTCGGACGGAACCCAGAAATTCAGGGTTGGGGGTTGAAAATTATCCAGTAAAGAGAACAGGCTGCAAAAGATGGCGAAAGATGGTGGGCAACGGTGTTTGAAATGAACCCAAATTTAACGCTATTCTCCAACAAACACGGCCTCTGCTTCCACACCGATGATAAAATCGCGAAACCGTCCCCTAAAACAACGGACTCGTTTAATCAACGCCTTGGAGTACCTCATAGTCAGATGTGCTGTTGATATTCGGACCAGTTCTGACCGCAGTTACGGCACATGCAACCAACACTTACAATTAGTTCACTGGCTCAGCCCTGGCTTAACCATAATAATTATTGGACAAGTTTTAATCGCTTGTATAGTGAATATCACCCTGTCCGGTCCATGTAGGTGGGCAGATGTCCTTCATGCTGAGGGACTGGAGTTTCACTGTGTGAAGATTGATACGATTTACAAAATCAGGAATGCAACATTGATAATACATTGAAAATACAACATTATGAAACTACTGGATTTGAGTGCAGCAATTTTAATGAATTTGATTCAATTGTCGCACTGAAATTTCCAAATTCGATGTGATACAATTTTGATTACACTTCAGTATATTTACTTTACTATAGTTGGCTATTTTTGTAATACATGTGTTGTTCTATTGATAAGTTCTAAAAACACATTCATTAGGCAATAATATTTTTTAAAATGAATTAAAACTTGAATTAAAACTTGATTTGATTCGTCTGATTTAGAAAATTTAATTATAAATTATTATAAATTATAAATTATAAATTATATTATTGAGATAGATAGTGATCGAAGAAGAAGACGTTTTCTATTGTTCGCTAAATAATGGAACAATGTTTCGTGGTGTTATCACGGCATTTCCACGACCCCTTATTTCATAGGAACAGGATACTCATTTGAATCACGACCGTAGTATTCCTTGAATATAAATGTGATACTGAATTCAGTATTCCGGAGCATCATTCAACCAACATTGCGAATTTATACCCCAGTCAACTTTCCGCTATTTTAATTAAAATTCTTCGAAATGCATATTAGAATTAACTTTAGTTTCGTCACCTACATGCGTTTTGCGCGCAACTGAATTCAATGGCTTCAAAAATGCAATTAACATAGTTTAGTTTGGGATTTGTGATTGAATCCTCCAGCAAGAAAAACAACGATTTGATTCGCCGTTGAATATGAGAATACTTCAGATATTGGCGTGCGAGGTTCATTTAACCCTAGTCACTTACACCTCTTGAAACTTCCACATTACTTACACGGGGTCACCCTGACCCCAGCCAAACTTTGAAACGTTGTCACATTGATTCTGTTGACAATTTGACTTCGGGAAAATTCCTGGAGGTACTTCAGGACCTCTATAGAATGGGCCTGAATTAGAAATTTGATATAAAATTAAATTTGAGCCTCGTAAAAAATTCGCAAAGCGAAGAACTAAAGAAAAAGTGACTTGTTTTACTGAACAAATCAACTTCCGCAATTTTCTGCTCATCTGGACCCCAAGTAAGTGACTAATGGTTAATGAATTCGCCAGTAGCTTCTTCAGGTGTATCTGATACACATTTAATGATAGATCACTTTTGTGAAGTAGAATGGCCATTATCACCTGATAACGAGGATATTTCGTAAAGTAGGAAAACAGTGGATGATAAAAAAAGCGTACGTGCTTCAACGGCTGTATATCACTCGGTCGGTTGCACCGATTTGTACCGATACAGCAAAAAATTCATCTACACGTAGATATACGGTTTTTGTTGTTTCTTTATTTCCATTTTCGTATATTTTTTTTTCTTTTTCAGTCTTCCTCTACCTCTCTGCCCATAAACAAACATGATTTACATCGAAGCCGTTCTACGGAACCCTCATCGACGTCCTCGCGTCTCTCTTGTGTTTACAGCCTGGTGGTGAAGGTATTGGCCTGGCATCAATTTTTCTCCCGTGATGCGCCACCTGGCTTTTGTCAACAAAACACCGTTCGAAAACACCGACAAAGTTTACACAACGTTGAAAGATATTCGCAAGCAATGAATTTCGCATGTCTAATGGTATAGGGTCGTATCATTATCACACGATAATGTCGAGGATGATACCCAATCTTTCGCGACCTATCGGGATAAAAGGGCATATGAATTCCTTCTTCTTTGTTATTCATTGAAAAATCAAAAACATTTTGGATTGAAGTCAAAATTAGCAGTTTTGATTTATCTGAGAATTTCGAAGGTATTGAGACCACTTAGAATTGTAAAAAAAAAAATTAATTCATGCGTTTGTCACGTCTGGTCCCACGCTTCTTCAGTCTCGACTGAATTAGCTGGACTCTCTTCTATAACTACTCTCTTAAGTGTATAACTGTACACTCTGGAATAATCACTTGCTACTCTGAATAAAACTGTTATATAATCGCTACTATTTTACGCGGAATACTCATATTGAAATACCACTTACTTCACACCTTCGGTGTACTTCTGTATTTTACACGGGTTGCACCCATAAAAAATACTTGACTTGCTTTGAGGCTTGTTACACTGGTGGCAGCGGTGTTCCCCGTGACGTGTACTTCTGTATTTTACACGGGCTGAACCCATATAAAATACTTGACTTGCTTTAAGGCTTGTTACACTGGTGGCAGCGGTGTTCCCCGTGACATGTACTTCTGTATTTTACACGGGCTGAACCCATATAAAATACTTGACTTGCTTTAAGGCTTGTTACACGTTTCGGAAGTTTTCGAAACATTCGCAAGAAAAAGGAGAGAAATGGATTCAGATGTAGACCTTATCCCGTTATTCGCCATTCATACATTTTTTTGTAGGTCAAAATTTTTTGCATAATTAATTAATTCATGCAACTCCAAGGTTTTTGAACATTTTCTAAACAAAATGAGCAGTTAAAGACATTAAGTCTGTCATTCTGGAGAGCAAAATTCGAAATTCAAAACCGAATAACAGTTTTGATCAAATTCTCCGGAAAAACTTATTTTGGCACTTATGACCTTACATCATTATTAACTGTAGTGAAAAAATGTATAGTAGTATGTAGCCTCATTGTAGTATGACCAAGAGCAATCTATTATATCCGCGGGTAATAACGGTGCTGTTTTTTTTTATCCTGTTCTAAATTAAAAATCATTTTTTATCCCCAATCACGGTGGGGGTGCTTGAAATAAATTTGCGGTCCCCACCCCGCTGGGCCCGGGCTACGTTCGTAGCGAAAACAATATCTACCCTGATATAACGGGTGGTCGGAATATCGGTCAAAAAACTCCCCTAATTGCGACTGTCGGATGAAAGGCTTCGAAAAAAAACGGGGGTCAGTAAAACGAATCGATGAAAAAAGAGCCGAAGGGTTTTCTTGTCACGAAACAAACATCCCTTAAGATATTCCGGGTTCTACACCGGTTTCCGTAGGCGGTAGACGTTCTTTCCGGCACTTTGTATTTCTTTAAAAGGGGTTCCAAGAGTTATCTCATGCTTGTTTTTCTCCGGTGGTCCGTCTACCGTTACCCCATTTCAACTTTTCGTTACGTCGATGGATCGTGGGCTTACAATAGGTGTTGCAGAAACATCGTCGGGGAAGTAAATAATGATAAACGAATATAGAGTACATACATTTTCATATAGAAGATAAGATCGATGGTGTGTTACGTTCGGGGAATGAGTCATAATACCATTCGTCGCCTCGATAAGAATGTAAAGTGGTTCCGAGTCTGAAACTCTGAGGGAAAATAACGTTCAAAATCAATAGCGACTTATTGGTGTTCTTCAGAAGCTCGAATTGCTTCTGAAGAAAGTACTCGACTTCTTCCCTTTTCTGGAGAGGTGAAAGACCTCTCGGAACAGTTCCCACAGTCTTCGATTCGACACCGATGAATAAATGGAATCAATTATTTGAGGAGACAGAAAGTGAAAAAAATGAACCCGGTGATAATAAGTTTAAGGGGACCAGTACAGCGTGATTCAACAAATTATCCATACTCCAAAAATCATTAATATCTTATCCAAAGTCCATTACACATCGAAAAATGGACTTTTTCGAAAATCACTTGTTGCAAGGTTTCAGGTACACGGTTGAATCGATTATGTCTCTCGACGTCTCATTTTCTTTGGAGTGCAATCCTTCATCGTGTGAATGAGGGAAATTGGAAAAGAAAAATTTTAGACCAAGTCATCAGGTAAAGAGTGACTACATTGTCGCTAAATTTCGGTAACTGACCATAACTTATCACAGGATTTTTTTTCCTCGGTTTTCATCATTCACACGATAAAGAATTGCTGGCTGAAGAAGATAAGACGTCGAGAGACATAATCGAATCAACCGTGTGTCTAAGACATAATCAGACATACATAGTCAGATATGGTCAGACATAGTGAGATATAGTCAGATATGGTCAGATACTGGTTGCCTTAATTCTGATACTACGTCTCTGCGAATCAATGGTCACATCTGGTCAGATGTGGGTTCAATTAATGCAACAATATTTAACCCAGTGTAATTTTTTATACGTCGTATGTGGTCAGATATGATTCTCATGGCGCCATATCGCAATCCAAAAAACACTTAGGTCAGCGAAGCTCTTGTAAACTTATTTGAACAACTATGATGTGGTTCTTATGGCATCTAAGGTGTATCACCTCCCATAATTTCACAGCGATTAGTCATGTAATTTGCTGTGGAACTTGATGAGTTCGTCAATCGAATGGCTGAGTAAATATTGACAGCCATTTATCAATTCAAATTGCACATATTATTTATAGTTTCGTTACGCACAATATCCATGCATGACTGCATCCGGAAAGCTAACCGACAAGTTGATTTCATATTTCGTGATATGAACCCTTATTTGATCAAAATTGACCATTAATTTACGGACACTTGATTTAGATACTCATTTGTGATGATAACGGATGGAATACAAGTCTATACATGATCTTGTATTCATATTAATCCAAACATGATACATGACCGATTTTTCAGGGCTTTGTAATTTGAGTTTCTAGAGGCCAAGGACGGTCGTTTAAGCTTTGCGAAAGTGTAGAAGTGAATATTCGAGCGGCGACAGACTTTCATAATTGGTTTAAATTAACCTTTGGCTCAGTTTGTAAATTTTCGAGACTGTTTTAATTGATTTCCTGAACATTTTCATCAGTTGAACAGCGTAATAACACCGAAAGAAAAAGCGAAATTTCTTAACAACATTGATTGAATTTTAATTCGATGCTGCTATTCTTTCTCTTCTTATGGACACCTACTTTTTACGCTGGAATATATTTTGAACCAGATGAGTAGAAGCAGAGGATCAAATACGAACGACGCTATCCTGCCTGGTTTGAGGGCATAAAATTCAATCGATTCGATAGAGTAGCTACCGGCGAAGTTGTTTCCCAAACGGTCTTCAACTTTTCACGAGAAAAATTTTACCCTTCAAAACGGTCGGTGTGTATGGGCATCTAGTTTCGCCATTCGCGTTTACCCGCAGTGAAAACTTCCTTCTAAATAAAACGCCAACGCTTATATCGATATGGGTAAATTCACTCTGAATTCTATGCGGTACGATAGGCGATGATAAAATAGGCGAAGAGTAGTGTCCCGGTATTTTCTTGCGAGGAGTAACCCACACGAACGGATCTGAGGGAAAACACTCCGGTATAATGTTATCCGAAACTAGTTTTCCAGATGCTGGTGGTATTCAGTACAGTTTCAAGATTCTTGTCTAGGACGTGCTTTCGGTACAAAACGCAAAACCGTTCAGGAGTCGATCGCGTCGGATTGGTTGTTGCCAAGTTGCTCGACGAAAGGCACTCTCTCATCCCTGAACTTCGAGGCAGATTCATCTTAGTCTAGTTTTTTTTCACTCTACAGTCTGAGGCCTTCGAACCTTTCCTCGATGTATATTTATCACTCAATTTCGCACACTTAACGAGCGTGAAATCAAGATAAGGAGGGTCGAAGAAGGCGCAAAAAGAGCAACGAGACGGCGCCCAGAACATAACCTTCACACTTTAGGTCGTTTGAGGATGGAACGTTTTTGGACCATCGTATCCTCATTTAGAGTGGTAGAAACCGACGATGATCCTCGTTCTCGGAATAATGATAGCAGAATTAGATTTCTGGACGTTCTCAAATATCCTTCTCGACCCTGCAGAGTTTCTCCGGGTAAAAGTCCGCCGGAAGAACTTCTCCCTGGGGGAATAAATTCCCTTCGATACGGTGGTTTGCTTCCTCAACGCCGTGTATTTCACAGGTTTAGGGTAGATTTTGGTTAACCCATTGGATGAGGGCTGGGTGAAAAAATCCGATTGAAGATGGGAGTCGGATCTGGCTAGACCTGGTCTGGTCCGTTTCCGAATTACGCCAGAAACCCGGATCCCGGTTTCTCATCCCGAATAAGAGAAATAAGAAACTAGAAAAAGTAGGATCATTCGGTATCCGTGCGGCCGAGAAGAAGGAGATGAGGAACGTCAGAACTGTTCATTTATTTACACAATCAGACAGTGGTAAACGGACAACCGTCCCGGATAACTGTATCACAGGACTAGAAGAGAAATTGGCCAGTTTTTGCGGCCACTTCATCCTTTTTTTCGAGGGTTCAGTCCATGGTCTACACTGACATGTGGATGTTATGAGTTTTCCGGAGCCTTTATCTCTGTATTATTTTTCGGAAATTCTTCTCCGAGTTCAGGTTTTATCCACGTTTTCAACATACACATTCTATCAATGTCGTGTCGTGAAGAATTCATTCTCCCACTTGTTTAACTTTCGATGAATGAAGCAATTGTTGAAAGCTACAGTGGGTACCAGCCGGTCGTTGAGGGTTCAATTGCGATTGTACTTGTTCTAATAGTGTAGAACAACTTGAGAGAAACAAAGTGAACATCGAGCTTTCAGGAAATTTCATTGGAACGTGAAAATTAGCTTCACCGTGTGTCGTAATGTACAATAATAAAAATGTATCCCGTAAATAAACTTTACTGGTAGACTGTACCAAGCAATATCCTCCAAGACCCACGAGCTTGTAATACAAGCCTGAAGTGAAAGGTGAGCCGGTTGTTCTTACAGTGGCAAGGAAGTTTCTTTGCCATTTGTATGAAAGTAGAGTAAATAATTTCACATCACTAACATAATGAATACAGAATCACTCGAGGGTCTTTATTGTAGCTTGTTTGTAACTAGATTAGTTTTTATTACGAGAAAACCCTCCACCGTGTTTTGGAAAGATGAAACGAGAATGATGAGGAGGAAATTATCTTTCATTCAATGTCCTGTAACCTTGCAACGAAATATCGTAGAGCAAATGTTGAGAATCGAAATTGAAGGAAACATTCACATCTCAAAATTGTATACTTCTGAAATTCGGAAAAAATTGCCTCATCCCATACAGCACGTTGAAGTCCAAGTTGATATTGTTCAATCCACAAAATTTGTTGGAAGGTAATTCCAGGAAACTCTGAGGCTCAAAATCCGGCTTTGACCATCCTAGCTTCATATTTTTGCCAACATTACAAATCTTTTGAAAAAGTGGATTTTTGGGGAGAACGAAGAGGTGCCTACTAGAATTGTTTGTTGTTTCGTGTTTTGATTATACCAGTGCTTATATTCATCCCCTAGAAATCTGTGAAACTCATTACTGATTTTTGACTATGGAAGAAGCGCAACACACGTTTTCAAAAAGTACCGCATGCTGATACATTGGACAAAAGGACTTCAAATTACGACAATTATTATTTTTTTCATCATGCCAAAACCTATCATTAATGGCTGGTCATTCTGTTCTATTTTCCAAAATGGTACCAAATGTATGATTCTATCCAGCGTTGATCGTATTACCTCCGAATTTGCTTCTCAGGCGACCATAATATCGACGCTCGTAAATATAAGAGGTTTAAACTTTATTGGTACTTGTATCGGACCCAATGAACATCGAGGGGTGTTGTTTGCGGGGTGGACAATAGCCGATACAATGAATAAATTCCCCCCCTCCTAACCTTCAGAAAAAAAATTGAGACAAAATCGCTTTATCAATTATTCAAATCTATCGATTCCCCACCGCGATTCAAAGGGCGACTTGAGTTTGTCAACTTTTTGGCCAGAATCAGGGGTCAGATCCAATTTCCACGAATAGTGGTTCCACCTAAAAGGTGCATTTTTGAAGGTTGAAGTAATTTTCAACTTTCACGAAATGCTTTACAGTTCATCGAATTCAGAAAAAGCTGATCCCAAAATGCCAAATTTTAGTTAACACATGATGACGTAATTCCCAATCGATGGAATTACGCATGAAAAAGAGGAATTATTAGCAAGAATTCAGGGATTGAGGTTGAAAAACTTTTTGGACGGTATTTTTTTTATCCCATGGGTTATTATTTCCGGAGTAAATCGAACGCGGGAAGATTAAAACGGATTTCGTATACGCAGCGGTCCATCAGTCTCTCATGACGTCATCGGTCTCGTTTCACCAAATAGAAATCCCTTTCATTGGCTACGGGTCCCGGAAACAGCGAGGTAACCGAAATTGATCGATTCTGAGAGTCAAGGTCTTTGCCGACCTCATTCTTCCCACGACCGAAACACAACGTCGAATACATCTTCTACTTCATTCTCTTCCTTTATTCTCCCTCCCCCGCAGAGAAATTGACATAAAAATTGATAGGATAGGGATGATAGTTTTTTTATTCCATACATGAACGGAAAGGCCGATCTCGCTACCTATTTTGGGGGAGCGAAGTCCGGCTTTACCGACCGGGAACTCTTTCTTTCCGCTGGGAGACTATTCGGTAAGAAAGACCAGTTTTTCCTCCCTGAAAGTCTTTCTTCCCTGAAAGTCTTTCTTCCCTAGTTTTCTCTGCCGTACCAACCAGTACGGCTCGGTCGGTACGTCACATAACCTAAATGTAAACACTGGTCCGCCCGCGAAATCGGCCTCCGTTCATGTATGGAATAAAATATCGTGTGCACCACGGTCGCCGGACTTTTCACTCCCGAGCGTGGATGCCATCCCTCGCCGTCTTTTGCTCCCTTGGTGCACAATATACTATTTTTTCGTTGTTTGAGATCATCGAAAGCCTCATATTTATAAGCTATCGATCGATCTCGATATTGGCAATTAGCGCGTTCATTGGTAACTGAAGTGGTGGAATCCGCAGATTTTCGGATCATTGATACGGCAGGAAAAAGGGGACGAATAAAATAAACCGTGTATGCGGTGGGTGAACAAAAACGAGCGAGTAGGATTACGACATACCTATATAGGATACCTACCCACCCACCGCGGAGCCTGTGCCAGATATTCCGACTGAAATCTCCTTGCGGTATCTGCAACTTGCGAGCTTCTGGATTCCCGGATTTACTTGGCAATTTCGCAAATTAAGACCTCGTTAAAGCGAACCTCGTCTTGGCGGACGTATATAACTACCAATTTTACTCTACCAGCTAGTAGAACAGCTCAGAGGCTAGGTTAGCACCGAATAACTTTGCCTAATCGACGAATATACCCGAATGAGACAAACTGAAACAGTTATTTTGATGGCCAAGGGCCCAGAAATGGGCACTTTTGACTCTTGTTAGTCGCAGACGCGTCAAGAAGTCCAGAAGATAATGGCGACCTTTGGGAATAATTTTCCAGCACTAGTGCGCTAAAAACTCCACAATAGTTGAATTTTCGACGAAAGAAACGAATTTTTTTAGTTTTTTCTTTCACTCTCAAAAAATAAACTCTCGTTAAAATTCTTCATCGCACCGCAGAACTGTTCGATGATTAAAGTAGATGCCGACGAAGGGAGGACGTGAGTTGGTATCGCGAAAGGAGGTCAAGGGGTCTAATTGAAATGTAATTATTGATTCAGCTTCCTCTATCCTCACCTTGCAGTACGTATGTACATACGTAGATATACCGTGTTAGTGATAATTCCCACGGGATGTAGGGTTATGGTAACACGCGAGATCGTTGTTCCAGTCGCTTTAGGTGCCTACCTCAGTCCTCCATTTCGGTTGTTTTTGGACAAAGAGCATAACGGCTCTATTATTGCGACAGGGTACAAGTTCTCAGTCCCACAGTAGGTGAATAGGATAGTAGTTCCAGTAGCTGGTTAAATTTCAGAAACACGCATTCATCTAGATCGCTCTTTCAATTTTTTGTTATTATTCTCTTCGTAACGCCTGTTTGGGAAGTTTCAATTTCACTTCAGACGAATTTTAGAGGTATGACATTTTCCAACTCACGAAAAATGGGAAGAAAATCATAGATCAGTTATGAAAAATTTCAAACCTACGATAATGAGTCTCCTTGAAATTTATACAGTCCAAAATTCATTGGGTTTTGAATAGTTGAAGTTGAGTGTGATTCGTTAGACAATTAAGATTTTTCCCCTCATAGCTCAATCACAGTTAATAGCACTTGAGTGAATGACCGTTTTCGTTCCTCTCAGCACAACGAAAGCGTCGTTTTAGGTAGAATAGAGTGAGATAAGACACGGGTAAAGAATGCAAAAAGGACGATGCGCCGGAGGGTTAAGACCAAGAAAGAAACCGATAAGGAGAATCGTGGGGTTGTAGACGGAGGATTCGCGGAGGGTGAACGACAGGGTTCACGTGAGCAGGTTCCTCGCGTCAGCTCGACTGGAAAAAAAAGAAAAAATTAGAAGAGTCTCCATCCCTGTGGCTCCGGCGATTATTAAAGAGTGCTTAAAATTGGAGGAAGGAAGAATGGACGACGGAAGACAAAACCTGTCGACGTTTTGCGATTAATTTTTTAACGGCTCAGAGTGCTCTGCCTGCAACCCTTCGAATTCTCTGAGACACTGAACTTGGCTCGAGCGCATAATCCAGGCGCTGTCTTTCACCCCATAGTTTCAGTAGTGTTTCCTGGAGGGTATGATAGAAGACATTTCCAGAAGTTTGAGGACAAGTCATACGCACTGCTGTGCTTAAAATTAATTTCTTGATAAAAATTTTGTCATTTCGAACCACCTTAGTCTGATGAATGTTCATCCGAGTGGTTGGAAAAAGTTTAATATTTTATGCATAAATCTGCAACTCTGAATTTCGCGACATTCAATTAATATATTTTTATTTGTTTTGTTTCAGGTGAGTCAATTTCAACGTGAATTCAAATCTGCCGACAACATGATATGGTCCCCGATGAAGAGAAAATTGGTAAATGTTAATTGAAAATATTTTCTGAGAACGCCGAACGCCTCATTAACTCTGTCATTATCACGATTACGATCAACCCTGTTACTGACGTGTCAATCCAACTTCACTTAGTCAAGCTGTGAAATTTTGTGCTTTCAATATTTCCTGTTCTCCTGAAAATATCCGTTAATTTTTTCATTAAAAAAAATCTTTTGGTACGTCATTTTCGTTCATCAGTGGATGCAATTGACATATATGGAGCAATATCCGAAGTTTGTAACGCTGCACAGAAAAAAAAAATTTGACAACGATATTTCTGACCAATTGTAGATCATCGCATATTGGTCAAACTAGAAAGACATGAATTATTATGATGAAATCGGAAATATCAATCCAAAACAATTGTCTTTCATTAGAAAAAAAAATCGTGAATTGAAATGCAGTAGAGTCAAATGTCATCACATAATGAGGCCCTTGCGATTTACTGCAACCTCCGAAAATTTAGCAATAACCTCAAAGGCGTTCGGGGTCAACCTTGAAAATCGAGGGAAGACCCTGAATAGTTCAAGGTCAATCCTCAGCGTTGAGGGATGTCCCTTAAAATTCAGAGAAGACCCTGAATAGTTGAGACTCAGCCCTGTAAAGTTGAGGGTTACTTTGGAAGGTTGTTGTTCCGCATCCCTCAGAATTGAGATGGCTAAGTTAACCTGAAATCTTTACGGTTAACCGTGAAGCGTTAATGATATCCAAACCTTGAACCCTGAAAAAAGATTTCCAAGAGTCAAAAGGTTGACTCCGGAATTCAGGGGTCGACCCTTAATGGTTGAAGAGTCAACCCCGAAGCTGAAAAAGTGACGGTGAGAATTAGTTCCCAAGTCGAGGACAACCCTCAAGTCGAAGGCAACCCTCAAGTCGAGGGTCTCCCTCATTCAATGCCCTATTTCAGGGTTAACCCTGAAGTTGAGAGGACCCCCATTTGAGAGCTGGTCCTCAAGTTGAAGGTATCCCTCAATTAAGGGTCGACCGTCAAGTTGGGCGTACGAAATCACCCTGAAAGTTGAGGGGTCAGTTGAGGGTGATATTTTGAGGGTTTTTTTCCGTAAGGGTAGTAGAGAAGAAGACTACGATATCATAGATTCCGAAACTGGGTGAAGTTGCTTCGACGTTTGGTGATAAACGCAGCGGATGTTATAATAAAACTTGTGGAATGCCGAAAACAAAAACCCTCAAGTTCGACTACTTTCGACAGGGTGTGAATATTGGCGTTGGTAGAATAAGGGAAGTTGAATATTGTATCAACAGGCCCGTGAGGTTCGCGAAGATAAGAAAAGTCACCCCATACGGGCTGCGCGTGGGGTTATACCTATACCGGGAAGCGTCACGTAGTCTAGAAACATCTATTTGTCGAGGTGTTGAAGGAGAGAAGGAAAAATTGAGAAAAAAAATGTTGTAAAATCGTAAAAATGTTAAGTGGAAAAGAAACGAGTGACGCCGAACGAACGGAGCCAGCACCCCCGGAGACTCTAAAGTCAGAGAATAATGCCATTACGATCAGATCGTAATACGAAGGGGGTTGAAATATCTCACGATGGCTATTCACCACCAGAGGAGGAAAAGAGGAACCGATTATCAACCGGAAGTTACTCAGTGAAAGAAGAATTGTAGAAAACGAATAACAAAATTCTAATAATTCAGCCAATTCAGGAGATTTTCAGTATTTTTGAGAGGTCCTCGAGATTTTCGAACCATCCAACTTTCAAAATTTTATACCTCGACAATCAATTGTACAGTAATTTTTTTACGGGGCCTCTAAAATCCTCAATTTTGGAAATTGATGGCGTGACGGTGACATTGGTGGCAGCATTCGACAGTAAAAATAGAAAGCATGATTGGAAAATAGACGTGTTGTACAGGGTCACCTATGCTGCTCGTTCCGGGACCGTTCCCAAAATGCGATACACCCTGTGATGATTAAAACTGAAATGCGTTTGCAATAAAATTACGCGTTCGGTCCTGGCGACCGAAAATCGTGAAGGTAGATCGAATTGCGAGAAGGTCGTAACGTGTATGAGTGTGTAAATTTAAGACCGCTCGTTTTTGGTCCTCCTAATTGCACCTTGTCAGACGAGTCTTAACGACACGCTAAAAGTCGTTACCGTAAATCAAGAGACTTAAGGGGCACCTTTCGCGGATCTATTTTCCAGATGCTTCGGAAACTCGAACAGCAAATGATCGCTGAACCGAGAAAACCACGTTCTTACGATAATTGAAAACCTAGATGAAGGAAGTACTAACCTCAGACCATCGATAAAGTCGAAAGCTTTGGCAATTTGTTCTCTCTCGTTATGGTTTGCAATTTGCATTTATTTTGAACTGAATGAACGTTGAAACACAAAATATCATTTCAAATAGACAGACGAGAAGTATGTTTATTTTAGAACATTTCTGTGTGAACTCGGGGACATCGAGTCAAATCTAGTTACCCAAAGTATGATGCTCACATTGGCTCTTACCTTGATGGCCCCACCTACAGGTCTAGGCCTTCTGATATTGTGTCGGATGAAGCGTTCGGCTGCGTGACTGTTCCTCCTCTGCGAGAGTAAACTGATACTGTAAACTAGGCCATTACGGCTTGGTTCAGACCTCAATCCCTCGAGTGCCCGATGGCAGGAGTGCCCTCCACTAGCAATGCCGAGTAACTCCGGCTTAGCACACCCCGGCGCAGCCAGAATGACCCTGAATTATCTGCAGTTTCCAGGAACGACGCCTTATGCTCCAAAGTTTAAGATTTGATGAATGAAAAATGACGTTAAGGGTCGTGTCCTCCTTCTTCACCGGTTGGATTCACGGAATTTCGTTCACCTGCCGAACTAATGAACAGAATCCAGTCAAATTTGGACAGTGCACTTATTGAGAGGTATCGAATGGTGGAAAGTCACTCACTTTGCGAGAAATAAAACGACGGGCATAGAAAAATGGAGATAAGGAAACCGAGAGAGCGAGAGCAGCCACGAACCCGCTACATGGCCTTGTTACCAGAAAAATAAGCCGACGTCCGTCGAACTGATGACTTTCCACCCTAGACACATTTTTTCATAATGGATTGCGAAAGTATGAGTCGGTGTCCGAATAAAACGAAATCTAGAAGTTTGTCGGCGAGTCAACCATTGCTAGCTTCATCTATTTAGGAAGATTAACTGAAAATTATTCATTGCCCTGTTATTTCCTTCATGTGATCTCGCGATGATCCCTTGAGTGAATACCACTTTGCCTGGGAATCATGGCTGATAAAGAATGGAAGATTCCCTGATACTGAGAGTTCGACGTCTGATCTCGCTGGCAAGTATTGCACCCGCGGTTGTCATAGCCTTATGAATTATTCAATGAGAACTAGAGAACAGCGATATGAGTGTCGAAGTCGACTCGTGAGAGCTTCTTTGTCATACGAACCACGTCTGGAAAGAATTGCGTTTGTGCTTCTTGGATATGGCGCAAAGTTTAACTTGAAACGATTGGGAAACGTGGGATTGAAACGTTTACAATTCAACCAGGAGTTTTCAGCTCGAATTGTACTCAAATTTCTGGCCGAAACTCGGTAATAAAATTTCAGTCCTGAATACCTGGTGAGTGAGAACATGCTGAAGGGGCGTGTATTCACGTCACAATATGTTCAGACACAGGATTCACAGGACCAGCAAGAACCTAGGCTCAGATAACATTGCGACTGACCTAATTACACACTTGACAGCTTCTCACCCCCCACTCGCCTGATGTGCCACAACAATTCCACCACGCTATCTGTTGTTCCGAGTTTGGAGAACTGCTCCAACACATTTACGATAAACGTTTCCAAAAGCTCACCACAGTGTCTGGCACAAGGCTAGATTCTGCGAACCGTCCATAAAAAAAATCTTCTGGTCCTCAAAAATCTCTCACTGAAAGTTGAAGAATCTTTCGAGGAATCGGTGGGTCGTTTTATCCAAACACTAGACTTACCGTTGAAAACAAGTGTCAGTGCAAGGGTCGAGACAGAGGGACAATGAGTGTGACAGTTTGTTATTCGCTTTGCCGTATATCGGATCAGCCCGAAAAGGAATCGGTATTTGACCCGCTGTCAGACCGTTGAAACTCTTTAAACGGGGGACTAAAAACCTCGAAACTTTCGGTCTTTGATGCTTGAATGGATCAGAGGTAAAAGAAGAGAACAAAAAAAGCAGCTGAGAATCTGCGAGCGGCATAAATAACTCGTTTCACTCTTCTTCTTCGAACATCGATATCAAGCGATATGCAGCACCGCAGAATGATGAATAATACTTGGTAGAATCGATACTCGGCTATACAGGAGTTTGGAACAGTGAATTTCTCCAGAAAACCACATATTGCGAAACCCAAGCAGAATATCATGTTATTTGGAATAGAACAATGCCCTACAAATATCGAGCTTCGGATCAAAATGGACCTTTCCATTGATTTTCGGAGACGTTTCTTCTGCCTGTTTTCTGAACACGAACAGTTTGATGGAATAGCCGTTCAGTGGAAGCATTCACAGGGTTGCTGATTTCCTGACGACTGAACATCGGTATGAAGTTGGTGAATTTAGAAACAAGCTTTCAGACATTTCTGAATCAATTTAATCTCAAAGCTCGTTTCTCGATTCCAGCCAGTTTTAGATTGTTCAGTCGTTAACAATTCACCCTGTACAACACTGTAGTACGAGTTGTGGACTTTTGGAACCCATTTGACGATTGTCTAATCTACGCAACGCAAGCATTTTTAGTTATCTTCTTGGAAGAATCAGAGACGAACTTATAAGAGTCGATGGACGTTCCCAATTTTCCAAGGCTGAGGGAACAAAATCAGTGTTTGGAACTGCGTACGCGTATACATATATCGTTACCGTAACAACAACTGGTAGATCAGAGTTGCAATCAATCACTATCCTGGTCCCGTCTCTCGGCGCCAACGCCACCCCAGTTTCAGGATGGTAGTTTCATTTTTCCCTGGGGCATATCCGTCCCGAGAATGACGCCTGTCGTATAGAACGTTCTCGATGAAATAGGGGCCCCCGGAATATCCCCTCCCTTCGCCGTTTTATCAATACGATTACACACACCTCGATGTATGCTATCAGGTATTTCCAATTAATTTCCCCGTCTCTGATAGATACTCGCTCGTTGAAGGCGCTAGGGGTGCAAAAATTCCTCCGCCTGCACCATCATGAACAGCATTCAAGCCGATATTATTATGGATCAAATATTGCAGTAAGACTGAGGCAATGTTTCAGATGCAATGTCATGATGGAACGAGATATCGCAATATAACGTGCTTTACATAATGTGAAAAAATATACGAATTCACACGCGTTCGCAATTTTCATTCTATTTTTAAGAGTCTTCTCAATAATTCGAGAACTACTAGAACAATTGGATCCAAAATCTATCCAGTTCTGGATTCCGGAAGGTTAGGCCAATCGAGACCAAGGCCTAATTTTTGTGATGATTCCGTTCCTTCTCCCCCGAACGCAGGGGCTGGGAAGTGGAAGGACGTAATCGTGCTGCGATGTGAGCCTAGAATTAAACGAAAAAGCGCAACTCGGAATTGCAGTTTGCGATAGAGATATTGCACCGACGTATGGAGTCATGTTTTCTTGCTGGTCTGGTACTTCGTTTGCTATGCGTGCTGGGTGTACCCGGAGTTTCCGTTAAATATACACAGAAGCAAGTTTCACGATGGGAACATGGGGAGGTTAGCCTGCGACTGAGCAGCACAGCACACATTTTGTCCGGTTGCTAGCTCCGAACAAAAACCGTTTGTACCGCGCCGGTGGTCGCAGATAAAACCAGAAAACACCCATATCCTCTGCCCGGGTGTATCTCGCACCGCTGGAAAACCTGAACAAGGATATTCGGTAATTTATTCTTGAAAATCGACCTTCGGTGGCCCCAAATACGTGGTTCATGTCCCAATTCTTCCCATATCCCCGTGTTTTGGATGTTGGAGAACGTAGATATGAGCAAAAGCAATTGAAATTGTTGAAGTATATCATATCATGACGTACTGGGTTCCGGCGAGGGTGCAGGGTCGCTGCAGCAGAGGTCTCAAGATTGTCCTGAGTCCTGGTAAGGATTGATAAGAACAGTTTCCCAGCAGGTCTGCTGCAGTTTGGTGCACGGCGAGTCTTATATCACTGCGTGGAATATGGTGAGTGATTTAAACCGTTTCAAATTGTATTTGGAGAAGTACATGAATCAGAGGTACAATAAGTTTCATCGAATTTATAACGTTCGGTATTATCCTCAGTCATGAAAGTCGAGAAATTTTTCATTTACATATTATGCTTGTTATAAAATCACGGTTTGAAACCTGCTACAGAGGAAAAAAGTTCACCAAGTCTGGTGATACCTCTCATTTCTTTTTCAACCCTGCTTAATTGCGCCGTTTAACGTTGCAGCTGGGAAGGAAACTCGCTGTGCGCATGGAATATGAAAAGATACAAGATTTTTCACAACGACAACGTAATTATAGTGTTTCCCTTTTCCTTCATATTAAAACGGAATATAAAAGTATAAACAGAGAGTCAATTTGCACGGGTTTAAGAGTGCAAAGCTGCTTCGTTTAGGTCATGAATAGTCAAAAAAACAAAGGTTCACAATTTTTTCAACATTTTTTCTTCATTGTTGGTAGTTTGAAGAAGATACAAATTGATTTCACAGATTGTGAACCCTCGCCTAGGGTCAGAACAAAAGCACACACTCGTATTCCCAGAGGTGAAATCCAACGGTACGCTTCTGTTTATCCCATAAACCGATGTCCTCATGCGGAAGTGTCGCGGTCGTTCGTATTAATCTGCTACACTTAATTAATTATTGAGTTATCGGTGCGTTCCTGTAGGTAAATTATCCCTTGGAGAACCCCACCCCCGATTCCCAGACCTACGCTTTAGGGTATAAACCGGTCACTCGGGGGATGACCAAAGTTCAATCCACACAGAAGCGGACCGACGAAGGGTGATGTCCCTCCGCAATTTACTAGACACCTAATCATAATGCGGTAATAATAGCCCACGATTGATTAACGAGGGACGTGTTCCTAACAGGGTGAAGTGATACGAATTTATTCGAGGTTTCTATGAATCTGAGAACCGTAGCCCTTACCGGAATGAAAAATAAAAAGTACTGCTGTTATTGTTAGGACGACTGCAATTTCTCAATCTTACTAGTGACTATAAATACAAGACCCAAAGAAGGGACGAAAAAATTGAACGATAGACTGGACGTCGACTATAAAACCCTCAACGGTTCTACTGATTTTATCGGTTTCGAGCAGTCAAAATTTTTTATTTTTTATTTAAAACCCTCGCTAGGTGACTTTCTACAAATTCTTCTTTATTGTTTTCAACAGTTCCTGAAGTTCACGATGAACTATGTACATACGTACTCCTATGATGAACATCCCTTCCTGAAAATTGTCCACCAATCAAAGGTATCATCCAAAAACGCCACTTTACCAACTCGACCTTGGATACAAACTCTCACAACCTCCACTTTTCCAAAATCTTTTGAATTCTTCCTTCTACCAACTTCCAAAAGACAGGACAACAAGTTCTCAAACCGACAACAACAACTAACCGAACAGTCAGTCCTGAATGAATCGTCAACTATCAAATCTCTTACAAATCGTCAAATTGTGACAAAATTATTTTTATTCGAAGCTATTTCGGTTTTTACTCATTATGATGTATTATTATTTAATGAAAAAGTGAAAACAAAAGAAATAAGAAATAACACAGACACAAATAATTCAATCAAATTTCGATCAACGACAAAATTTTATTTATCAAACCTTTTAATATTAAAGAATTTCATATTCTCACTCAAAAGTTAATAAGAGATAATAATGATTACGTAATCACATTCATTCAATTCATTCATTCCATTAAAATTCTTGTATAATATAAAACGCGCCTATCTTTCATATAAATTGTTCCTTCAATTTTCCTTTACATGTCTTGATACATAAATTTCTAGTCACATATCACAAGTTTTATTAATATAACATAACAGTTTGTAACTTATTTTTATAATATGACCATGCTGGTTCCGAAGATGTATATTTCCAATAATGGCGATGATAATCAGTCTCGTCAGACTCCTCGCTCGTTCGTTGTTCGTTTTCGTAGATTAGTTTTGTAATAAATTGTTTAATACTTTGTTAGTGACTGATGTTCTTGATATGCGAAATTTGCATAAAACTGATGGTGACCAGATTAAAATGATTGTATATATGTGAATAAATAGTTTAAAATTGTAAAGATAAAATTGGGAAGTATCTGACTACTGCGAGGAATATGTATATAAAAGCGTGTGTATAGTGAGGCGTCCTCTCGCAGAGTGACCGATCTCGTCTCTTCCGTTAAGCGGATTTTCTCTTATTCACCTATTTGGTTTACCTAGTTATCCTTATTTGAACTTTGTAGTCAGATATTAGGCGCGGGAACCTTCAAACCTCACAAAATCTTACTCAATTATCAGGTGAAGAGCTTAGAAATAATTCGTGATCCCAACTTGAACAAAGAACTGAGCAATTTCAAAAACATTTCGTAACCATACTGAACTTTTGTGAACCTTGTAAATAATCAACCATGTCGACAAATTGTAAATACACAGTCAGTCGACATTCTTTTAACAAAAACAACGACTGTGTTTAGGGGCACTTGTATACTGATTCCGGGAGTACGAGGTAGCAATACAGTACATTTAGTACTAGTAGGAGATATGATCAGTGTGTTATAGTGCTTGTGAATCATCGTACAGATGGTATTAATGCGAAGTACTGAAAGTATGGAGCCGGGGAAAATACTTACCACACGAATTACTCGGTTCGTGAGTATCGTAGTACTCATTGTCAGTGTGCGAAGCATTATACAACCGCCATTACACACAGTATCAACTTGAGCTCAATTCTCGGATACACGGGACGGTCGGGGAAAATGGACCAGTAGGGCAAAACAAAACGCATCGTTGAATCGGCTTCGAAATTGGTGTGGAAGAGTGAAAAATGTGTATTTGCACCAAAGCTCAAACGAGCTCACACGAATTCGCACCGATTTCAACCACAAATCGGTGTCCTCTACAGGGCGAAAGGATGCAGAAGACTTCTCTGCAGCATAGATAATGTAGGGGGTTCCCTTCTTTTTCCCTACGATAGAATTTATTTTATAATTAGTTTCTCAGTGTGTATTTGAAGGGTTGACCTCTTCCTAAATATTTTTTTTCTTCAAAAATTGCAAAACTATTTTTTACGTGACGTGTGGGACGAGTTTCTGGTCATTTGGAATTTCGAAACTGTAAACTTTAAGGTGTACTTCGTCTCTGAACTCACAAGTGACGCCACAATTATTGTTGTGTGGAAAAAATTAAGTGGTTACAGATATGACAATATTTTTTCCCACCCTCCCCTCCTAGTACATAGTCCACAAACTATCGGAATTCAAGGTTAAAATATACTAGTAGAAAGTACACAAAGAACTCATATACTCAGTACACAAAGTACTCGTGGCTGTTTTGTGTACTAAATGATGAAAATTGTGTACTGTGAGTAGGTACTGAGATTCCATTTGTTTTTTCCCGGAGAGGTGTGATGGACACGCTTCAATTCCTATCATTTTTTTTTTAATTTTTTTTTGCCTCCGAATCCAACGTGAAACTCCGTTCCGACGTGACGGTGTAGACACAGCTAGTATAGTGGAAGCTCTGAAACGCGTTGAGCTTTTTAGGTGGTTTTGGCTCCAGCGGATACTTCCCTCGACAAGAAACAGTCGGCCTTAGCCCCGAGATATATTGGGGTTAACGTTTTTTGGGAACCTGAGTGAAAAGGGGTTTGTATCTTGACAGTTATGCGCGTACACGGTCCTTTCCAATTACTGAAAATGTCACACCCCTTAGCCGCATCTCTGCAAATAGGCTGTGACACCAAACTGCTTTTTATCGAATCCCGACCATACGATACGTTCATCATTCGATACGAACGACGATGGTAAACGGAGCTTAAACGTGTCTCGATCCTCCATCATCACTAAAACGTCAGGAGACAAAAGTCGTTTCACTGAATGTCTCAGCTTTTCCAACAAATCGCCGATCGTACTTGTTTCTCTTTATCGTTGTTTCCTCCAGGCTCGAATGGAACCGGGGACAAATTATCAGATTTCGTTCCACGCTTCTCGTTGCACTTTCGGAATCTGAATCTGAACGATCGTAAGAAAATCGGTGTCGATTCAGAGCCTGAAAGAACTACGAGTATTCAGAGAAACACACATCCGTATCACCCAAACCCTGGTCGATGTGCGAAAGGATTTCGATCAAAGCGGGGCGACGCGAGGCATCTTTTTCCCTTATACATAGGAAGTAATTTTCTGCTGGCGGATTGACTTTCCACGGTCTGTACGAACGCGCAGCTGAAGCAGGGGATGAAAAACTGTGAATCATTCATTTTCAATTTTTTGTTCTCTTTCATAATTGATCACAGTCCGTTTACTTTTTTTTGGGTTCATTTGCTTTTCTCTTTTTCAACAGCAAAGTTATGAAAAAAAAAAAAAAACAGGTCGCATCTGGGACCCGGCGTGGTCAGTAGATCGCCTAGCTTTTACTGCATGTCGCTTCTGCACGGAGGGTTTAACGAGTGCGTGTTTATAATTGAAGCGGATGATTAATAGGAGGTGTGTGTGGAATATAAAAATTGTATAAGAATAAAAGTGGGGAGCGGAAACAAAAAGTTGGCTAAAAACTGCGACCTGGGTGTCGCCAAGCTACCGAGGGGTGACAAACAGTCGCTGCTGTCATAGTTTTACAAACACACGGGACTGCTTGACTCTTTGATTACTAGGGGTGGTTTTTTCTACTGTTATAATTCTACGTCTATATTACTCCACACGACCACGTAATTTGACACCAAAAACCGATTAGGAAAGAAAAAAAAATGAATGAATAATCACATCCACCTCGTGGCTCGGGCTTGAACTGACCATTAGTTTGATTAAAAAAGCAGCGTATCACCAGCGTGGTATGCGGATCATCCCGTAATTGGCGAGGGCCGGAATGCGATAAGATTCCGGGTATTAATCGCGATTTCATTAATTAAAACCACTCCATGCTGGCTGCAACCCAGCCATTCGTAGTGTGAAATCAGTCCACGTCCATTGGGGGCTCAAATTAATGAAAAAACCGCTGATTCAAAACGGAGGTGTGTGAATGAAGTAATTTTTAGCGAATACAAAATTTCATCCCCTATTTAATTTCGGAAGGTATACGATTTTTCGAGTCAGTGTGTTCTCTTCTTCTCTTTGCTTTGTTGAAATTGCATTTTGGAGAGACAGGATCGGGGGGGTGGTGAACAAATTGTATAATCCCCCATAAACGACGAACGCGTTCTGTTAAATTGCGGGAGTAACGCGAAAGGGAATCGTTCGGGAATTCCTCCGAAGCAAACACTCGGTATATGTATAATGGGATCAGTATATCTCGCGGAGGAGTAGTAAAGAGGAAGTATGCCCCGTGTATAGTTGTGTAGGACCACAGGATTTGGACCGTGCAAGCCCGTTGAGAGTAGAGATACATCTGCAGAAGGAGACGCAGGCGGGAAAGCACTTAACCTCCATTATTTGTAAACCATAAAGCTTGAGCCGCAACGTGGAGGAGGGTTAACCAGAGAGGTGAGGCCCTTCGGAGGTGCGGAGGCTCGGTGTGTTAGCGCGGTGTGAAACTAAACGGAACGATACACCCTCGAATCCCCAATTTTACGATGCCTTCGCAAATTAACAAATCGCTCGGCTTTATTTCGGTTTACGACTGACCGTGTAACTGCCTACCACCGATGCAGTGAGGGGAACCTATGAGGATGCCGCGAACTCCAACACAGGATCAATGAATGAAAAAAAAAAAAAAAACTAACGATCGGAGCCCATGTATCGAAAAAAAATCAACTGAACGAACCAAACGATTTTTTTCTCTCATCCCGATCTGCCACCCTGCACTTGACTCTACCTCGGACCTCGAGAAGGTGGTGAGATCCTGTTCACTTTATGTGCTACATTGACCACTCTACTCGATTCAGAATCCTTGTGAAAAATTGAGACGATCTTATCTCGGCAATAAAATCATTCGTCGAATAGTTTTCGCGTGATGAGCGCTCGAAATTTACCAACAGCGCGCGCTCCTGGCGGAGAATGGAGGAAGCGCCAGGCCTCAAGACGCCACCGCCAGTTGGTGCTCATGTGCGATCGCGGTGAACTTCAACTCGATGTAGTTCGAGAACTGATAAGCTCACAGTTTTTTTTCGTGAATAAAATCGTCTCATTTTTTGACAGGGAATAAAAAGAGAATCTGTGCAATTGTATCTCTGTGGGTGCCAGGATAATCTATGCGGATGAATTTGTAGAAATTAAATGAAATTAATAGCGAATAGCTTGCAGTTAATGGGCACAAAAGAATTATCTATCCGTGAAAAGCACGGAGTGTACGTGAATTACGATTCCCAGAGAATAATTTATGACTTCACCGCCCGGTCACTGGTTCGGGGGTTTGTGGTTCGCGGGCTGGTAGTTTTTGGACGGTTTGGGGTGAAAGAGAGAAACGGAGATAGCAGAGTTGTGAGGGTTTGACCGATTACGATAACCGGCTAATTAATTCCTGTACTTGAAACCGTCGCGTCGCCGTAATTGGATCCTTCCTTGTTAAGGAGTGAAAAAACAAAGGTAAAACGAGAGCAGGATCGGGCGTAATCACTCGCACGTGACCCCAGAGAGCGAACCTTCGACCTTTACATTCTGTACGCTTCTACCTCGTTTATTATTTTCTGGTTATAATTTGTCGCCGATTTGCAAACACGCACCGGTATAACTATGAGCCGAGGGCCTGGGGGACCGAAGCCCAAACCTCGCACCGTACGACTATTTAGATCAAAACGATTATAAAACCAACCCTGAATACTAATTGCGGTGTAAGTTAACAATCTGGAACATTGTTATCATCCGACCGGTTACAGTAATTAATGACACCTTAATTATAAACCGCGTACATATTGCGGACCTTTGCAATAACCGTTCGTCCCCAATCTCGATATTCAACCCCGATATTCGAGGGGGGAAATACTTTGCTATCAAAAAAAAAAAAAAATGTTGAAAGCAGTCGATGTCGTCGAGGATGATTGAATCCCAGGGTAAAATAATGGTCTGACGGCCAATAAATATCCAAATTCCCGATAATTGGAGAAAGAGAAATGGATTTTTCACCCCTTCGACGTTTTGACACCAGACAAAAGAATAGGAAATAACTGGAATGATAAAATCCATGTTGCTGAAATCCTGCAACAGGATACTCTGCTCCGTATTTTTCTCAAGATCCTCTGCACGGCGTGAGGTTGTATTTACTACTTCACTGGAGTTGAGCCTCGACGTAGCCGGGGCGGCAACCCCTTCTCGTCACTCTTCAACTAAACCTTCTCCTTTCTCTCGAGGTTTTTCCTCTTTTACTTTTCAGTGAATGTTTCATCCCTCCTATTTCCACCCCGATGTATGTACTTGAGATCTCTGAATCCCTTCCATCCTGTGGCCCAGGTCGAGTCTTGATGGATTCTCCCGTCCGAAGAGAAACCAAAAAATGAGTCGCACGTGTTATCATAAATTTTCAGTCCATGTTCGAGAACGTGACGCGGTTCAATACCCTCAATTACGGTTCTGCAACGATCATCCTCGACGCAGTACCCAGAAGGGAAGGGTAGGGCACATTTGAACATGTTTCAGCTTGTCATTTATTTAAAAGAAAACGACACTGGAATACTGTTGAAATATGAGAAAAAAATTATTATCCTGGGATATGTAGCGCAACGACTCAACGACGTCATGGTCAACGTTTTGGCTCAGATAAGAGCCCTCCTCAGAACCCTGATCACTTCTTTTCATCTGTCAAGTTGGAACATTTTGTCAATTATTACAAACAACCTCAAGTTAAACAACAGGCATAACTTGAACACTGATATTGACGGAAGAATAACTTAGAATTGAAAGGGAAAGCTATTCAGCCACCCTTTCCACCCACTTCTTCACCTCGTGCGTAGTGTATAACGTTAACAACAAAGTTCAAACAGTTGAGATTAACAGTTGGTCCTGACACACCGAAAGCGAGCAGAAGGGGCGAGAATGTGTTACCTGGGATCAGACAACAGCATTGGTCTGAGGCACTTGGTGCTTAACGTTGGCATTAGTAGTTTGATAAACCCGTCTTGTGACGGTCTTCCATCGACTGCATCCGGAATTTGATTGTAACGCAGCGTCTCGTTACAAATGGATGCGGTTTTCTCGGTCGTGGTGAAACTGCAATTTAGCTGACAACGAGTAACGCGAGTATATATATCCTTGTTCACTTGTCAAACGAGCGTTCGAGCATAGAGGAGGCCATTATTTGCAACACGCGAACGTCGAACCTTGTCAGCTTTGGTGAGTTCAAGGCTAGCGCTCTATTCGTAGAGAAAATCCTGTGACTTGGGTTCGGAAAAATGATTTCCTTGGCAGATTTTTCATAACTGCAGCGTTTCGGAATGACCTTTTGATCATATCGTGATACCCTAGCCCAGTACACTGTATGATTAAAGTAGTCGCTCAACCAGCCATGAATTAACTGAAATGTGTGCTCGCGTAACATTCGAGCATACTATGTGTACGACGTGAACGATACTCAGCTACTGTAAACGGGGTGAATTCATCATTGAAATTCTGCAGAGGTAATTTACATTCCTCCAGATATCAGTGAAGGCTCTGTGCGTATATTGGATCGTGGGTTACATGAATCGGAGAACAATCTGGGATTGGTTTCGAGAAAATTCACTGATCAGCATATCCTCTGAGTTCAGATATGCGATAATTGGATTAGGAGTTTTTTTACTGAACTTCTGACATCGTTCAGCGAGAATTTGGTGGGGTTAAATTGTCTGAAAATATTTTCAGTATGAGAGACCGAGGTAATATGTAAATTAACGTGAATTGTGGAGTTTGTTTTTGACTGGGTGAAGAATTTTCTCGTGACGTCGCAATCAAATTCAGATATTCATGAATAATTTTCATGCGTTTGAAAACAGAAAAACAATTTTCCTCAATTGAAATTCGTATACAACGGTATTCGGGCGGCAATTCATGTTCTGTGGTACTTCAAAATACGCTGTGCATCCACGAATGGGGAACTAATCGCATTGCTTCCGCCGCCGTGCGATACACCCAACTACCGACGTTTCCGGTTCCACTCAGCAAACTCCTGGAATCCTCCAGAGAAAAGCAACGCCACACACAACCCGAAACCCGGAGGTAAGCAATACTGTGTATCATGTCCGACGGTCCACCAGGAACAACCAGATATTTATGTGCTTGGTCAGAGGTTCGGAATAAAATTCATTCCTTCTCTACGCTTTTCTTCTATTCACGTAATTTTTACATATCCAGTATTCTGCTAATGGACAAATGAGCGAATCAATCCAACTGAAAGGATTTGCGAGCTCCTAAATGAATGATTCTTCAAATCTTTACAATTTGAGATTAGAGACGATAACTATTTCTCGCAATTCCTCGTTTCTCAGACTTTGCTGGAAGAGGACAAACGAGTCAGTCCTCAATTACGGAGCTGTCTTCTGTTCGAAGAGTCTAACAACTCGGAGTTGAAGTTGCTTCCTTCTTTTATCGTTTTGGACTCTGTTACTCCGATAATTAATCCATCAACTGGATCCATCAGGCATCGTTATCTTCAAAATCGCCAATATCTTCACTATTCGAGTATGTGCTTCCGTATCTCAAAACCCTATTCGACCCTCGGAGCGAGTTGTGGTCCGTAAGACGTGCCCGAGGCGCAAGCCCACCGTCATCGCTATGTTCCCAACGTCTCGCATAGTTGCATGGAAGAGAATACCGGAGGAAGAGCAAAGTTTCGACCTTTTTTCCCCCCAGAATCTTATAAACACCGGGCCACAAGTTCTCCGGAAACATTCTTACCTCGGTATTCAGAAGACTGACGGAACTCACTCTTTCTTCTTCTTCTTCTTCTTCTACTCCGCCTCTTAGAACCAAATAAAGCTCTTTAGCCCGGTGGCATGTATTTGCCACTGAGAGCTACCGGATCGGCTTGGGGCGTTCTTGGCACGAGTTTTCAACCAATTTTGAGTTAGCTACGTGCCCCTTCTCCCCCATTATTTCGTTCTTTGATATACCTGCATATCTTTGCACTCGTTTTCCTTATCTCCTTCTTTTCATCAATTTTATCCGACGTGGGTCACATGGAAATTTTCTGTCCCACATTGGCGCCAAGTTTCGGAGAAACGATTCCCGAAGTTTGTTTAAAAAAAAATCGAGAGGGGTCGAAGTGTAATCGGTTTCTGGAGAGTAAAATCTATCACAGAACCTAATTTCATCATGTGGGAGAGACAAGATAAAAACAAAGGTAACAGGATAAGCTTCAGGATATTGCAAAGGAAATGAGTTTTTCAGATGAATGTTTGACGTAACATATGTTTTCTTCATTTTTTATACCCTGAATGGATTTAACAGTCTTTGAATCCCTCCACGCACATCTCGGATCGTGATTCACCCATGTTTCCAAACCTTACATGAATATTTTAATACATTCAAGTCGCTGAGCTAACTAGCATCGAATAATTTTATCATTCCTACTTTTTCCTAGATTCGCCATTTTGGTGCTCCTAATTGGGTGAAAATGATCACCATTTTTTCCTATTATTTCATACAGTGTCAAATCACCAATGACTAAATACCGCAAAACTTCCTCCCTGCACGTCTATTTTCCATCAAAGACGGTTGCAGTTTGCTTCCATCGCTATTCATGAGTGGTGTTGCTATAGCCAAACTGGTCGGTGGTAACAAGGACCTGTCGCGGTCACACGGTAGGACATTAACGTCACGAGCCGCGTGGTAATTGATGACGTAATAATTATTATGCACGATTATGTATCCCGTTCCAGGACTGTACATCAAACTCGTATTTTACAGGTTGGGTCAGGATACGGTGCCGGATACCGGTTGGTTATGGGAGAAACGTTGGAGGTTTGATATCGAGCAGCGATGATATCGGAAGTCGAACGTTTCGTCCGAATGGTGTCTCTGAAGATACCCGCTATCGCCCAAAACCTCGACTATAGGATTGATTCCGTCCTATTCGCTTCCCTTCCAGTCATAAACCGCACTTGGTCGCGGGTTTGCTAAATTTGTGCTTTCGGGATTTGAGGATACCGGCTACGTCTGCCCCCCAAGTTTACTGGACAAGGAACTCAGCCTGCTATCCAATTCTCAAGTTCTAAGATAAATTCTCGTCCTCCAATATACAGCATCGTCAGATGCTGAGGGGTGGTATGAAGGGTGCAACGTTCCTGGCTCAACCACCTCACCCACATTTCCGCAAGCATAATTCAGCTCCGGTTCCACCTATGCATGCGTCCTATAGGTCGGCTTTTGCCCGTCGATAAATCAACGAGAAATTTCATAGACCTCAGTGTGTCGAACTAGGCTATTTGTCTATTCCACAGAGACTGATATATAACGCCGAGATGACATTCCCTCACATATTCATGAGGAGCTTAAATAATTATCATCAACATCAACATCAGACTTCGACGAGAAAGAATCGCGTTTCGGGTCATACCCTGAAGTTAGTGATACTGGCTCAAGGTCAATGGTATGTGGCCAAAGGCTGAGGATCGTTCTGATTAACTTTGTGAGCCTGCAGTGTGAACGTGGTGTAGGTAATATCATTTCGACGGCAGTATGGAAGAACGTGACATCTCAAATTGTGCCAGAAGAACGTGACATGTCAAATTGTGCCAGAAGAACGTGACATCTCAAATTGTGCCAGAAGAACGTGACATGTCAAATTGTGCCAGAAGAACGTGACATCTCAAATTGTGCCAGAAGAACGTGCCATCTCAAATTGTGCCAGAGGAACGTGACATCTCCTGTGTTCAAGGATAGGATATGTCAGGTTCTTCTATCACAATTTGAGATGGCACAATCTGAAATGTCACGTTCTTCTGGCACAATCTGAGATGTCACCTTCTTCTGGCACAATTTGAGATGTCACGTTCTTCCATACTGCCGCCGATTTGAATCAAATTAAGTTTTGTCTGCCAGGCATCTACTGATTACAGAATTCATGGCTAGACACTCAGCTAAGAAACTGGCTAGAAACTAAACACTTTTACCACCTTTAGAGAGCCAATTAGCACAAACGACCTGGTTCTCGTTTCTGATGGCAAAAGGTTTCTTTTTCTTACTCTCTGTAAGAGAGATGTGAATACATGAATGAATCACGTTTTCACTCGCGAATTTCAATGGATCTACGTGTTTCTCAGATCTTGACAGAAAATTTTACGGAGCAATGAGAAATTGTATTGCAATCATTTCTTTTTCAATTCATTGCCCTCGAATTTATCATGTCTAAGATCCAGGGATGGGTTCAGTTTCCAATCAAAATATATCCAATGTAATATAATGATGAAATTGGATTCATTTCTATGGAAAATTCTTTACTGATATTTTCTTGTTTCGCGAACCTTGTTCTGTATTTGATTCACATAATTCTATTCCGTTCCATTCATATAGTTTCCATTTGATTTTTCGGTGAAGTGAAAAGAAGAGGCGAGGTCGAACCCGCGATTGGACTCTCTCCCTGAGGACTCTCATGTGAAGAATATGGTCGGGCCTAGCGAGCGACAGAAATAATGAAAAAAATATCAATATCAAACCGTTCGTTGAATACAGAAGTACGATTTCATCACGGGTCGAGGGGGGATTGATTTATCGGAGAAGCAATCAATTCCGCGTTCTATATTACTAGCAAAAAAATTTTCTGTACCTTCGCAAATCGTGTCTGCCCTTGTGTTAGTTTCGTCCCTCTTGACGGCCTGACAATAAGAGATCGGTGAAAAAATTCTGTTTATTGTTTACAAATTGAATTTCACCTGCGAACGTATACAATATGAAATTATTCGTGAATCCGGGGCGCTGGCGATTTCAGTCCGACTGATAAAATGTGAAAATAAAGTAGTACGAAGAATCCTGTTTGCAGCAAATGAACAACTTTCCGGGGAAAGGATCGTGCGAATCTATCTCATCGTTAAATGTTTTTTTTTTTTTACTTATTCATGTTTCTTTTTTATTTTGACGTATGAGAAGTGAAGAATGCCCAAGCGATTGTTTATGGCTCGTGAGTATCACTGTACCCCCGACAAGAGAGCATAGCTATTCGGAAAGGTTATTTTATATCGCTTGCTGCAAAGGAGGAAAAAGAAGTGGTTCATATTTCATGGACATTTTTATGTTCGAATTCTAATGAAACTAGAAATATCCTCAGGTGCAGCAGAGATTTTATTTATTTTTTAGATCAAACCAACGACGGTCTCACCAACCAGAAATAACGCGACGTGATTTCTTTCCTTTATTCCTTTTTCTACCTCTTTTTTCTCCCTCCATTCTACATTGCAGCTTCGTTGGGTCGAATCAGCCCAGTATTTCAACCGACCTATCGAACTGAAATAAGGTATCTGGACCGTCGTGCCACTGTTCTCTACGACTTCTTCTGTACTGTCATCAATTCATCCGGTTGCGCGAATCGCTTAGTTATAGAAAATTCAGTGAAATCAGAATGTTTCCGGTCCGGAGGACCTTCATGAATATAAAAAATGAGGGGAAAAAGCTCGCTTCGAATTTCAAAAAAAAAAACCTACAATTTAGCTGTACTTTTATCTGCACCGGTCTTGTCGTAATTCAAGACATTTTTTAGGAAGCAGTTACTGGAAAGTTGGAAGGTGTAAAATATTGCAAAATAGCTGAGTTATTGGGGAGTAATTCAATCAGTTTTTCATAATCTAATGACCGTACCTTCAATGTGAATCAACAAAGGGAAAAGACCCAATCGAGATACGACAAAGTTCACCATTTAACCCATTTCTCAACTTCTTAACCGACGACTTGCAAAAAAAAAAAACAGACTTGAAATATTCTCCGAAGATTTGGTTACTCGAATATGCACAAAGACTGGAATCAATCTTCTGTAAATTGGTGAACGTGTGTTTCCTCTCAGGGATTTCCTTCGCGAGTACCATAGGCACCGAAACGTGTTTCTATCTTTCAACGACACGACCTCAACCTCGCCGAGGTGATACCGAACAGGAACGGTCATTTGTTTAGTCAGACAAACTAATGACACTCGGCTTAACGCGGCAACCCAGCTAACGAAGTGTCCGCCCTGTGTGGACGTCGCACTCTGTACACGTAACCTTAATCTATATATAGGTGAAGCTGCGGTCGAGAAACGCGTCCAGTGATAACACTAACAGTTTAGTCGGACCATGGCGACTTTATATTAGCTGAATAACATTTTCAACTTGTCATCTCATATGTGAAATCGGAATTTAACGCCTCCTCTGAACTGGACTCGAGTTTTGAGCTCAATCGATGACAACAACAACCTTCCAAAGCTTCTTTCCTCTTCTCCTTTTCACCATCACTCATTCATTCATCTCATCTACACTTTCGTTCTCGTCCTCTTATCAAGCGAACAACAACGCGTCAATAGATTTTGATGTGCGCAGACCTCGTTCAACCCAATAATAAACCGAACTTGAAACCTAATGATCTGCTAGCGTACGTCTATGGGGAAACGATACGACACCCTTAAGAGTGATGGATAATAAAGTTGACCGGACGTGTTAATTCGAAATTACATCTAGCTCGTTTCACACCTTCGTCAATATCATCCAGAGTCTGCACATACAGTCGCGAAATGGAATCCATAAACCATTGATTAAATTCCGGAACGTTGAGTCTCACTTCCAATCAGAAAAACGCCAATTAAAACTCCTATAAATGGGCCATACACAACTGGTGATTGAAAAGAAGATTGAATCGGAAATACATAGTAGATTGTGCGGTGACTGCGGAAACTTTGCAAAACGAGCTGAAAGCGGAGAGGAAACTCAACATCATCTCGTGCACAATGGCTATTACACCACTCAAAATGGTCCGAAAATCCAGTGATAACCGAAGCGAGTTGACCGCCGGTGAGAATCGAACTTAGTTAAGGGGCCGCGAGCTGACAAGGGTCCCTAACTTTCTTCTGTCGGGTAAAATCGACACAGATATCGGGGGGGTGGGTAGGATTGAGGTTGCAGAAAAGGAGAAGATTCAAGATCCCCGTCGCTCAACCATAAATAAAAATTAGGTTTCATTCAAATGAGTTCGGCCAGAATAAGGGATGAAAGGACTGATTGAGCGGGGTTTCTTTGAACTCCGAATATCAAGACCACATTCCAACCCACGTTCCGAATACCCCAGGTTTTTTCAGCTGTGAAACTCAGCCACATACCAAAACTAGACTAAGGGTAGGATAAGGAATTCTTAAACGTATCCAGATTGCAATCAGTGGATGGTAATTTTGTGAATTTTTATCAACGAATCCATTGTCAAAGTCTGTTTTCTTCTTCTTCCATGAACCATTCTTTTTTTTTATCTGCCTACTTAAAGCTGGGATACGAGATGAGGGATGGTAAGCGTCTAATCAAAAGCTGCTCTTCTTCTCCGAGGTTTATCATGCATAATGCATAATTCTATTTTTTTTTTTTTTTTTTGCAAATGCAATTTAAGCACGGTACATTATGAGACAGTCACTCTGGGGTTGGAAGCTGCCCCTTTATTCGAGGTCTAATTTCCACTTCTAAGAGACGTGTGTTGGTCTGAGGAAATAAGAGCTGGCATCCAGTGGTAAATCTGAGCTGTAAAACGGAGCGGCAATTTCGATATTGCAAAATCTCCTCGATCTAACATCGCGTAAAGCTCCTCGTAAAATCTGATACCCACTCGAACGTTGCGATCGTACCTCGAATCCGTTTTCCCCTCCTTCGAGATTCCTTAGATGTAATGCGACTAGACTTTTCTTCGTTGAAAAGTTTATTTTATGAAACGTTCGTCCGATTTAAGCAAGAGAAGGGGAGCATCGAGTTCCCCCTGTTTGCATTAATTTTCTTAATTAATTCGCAGCCCAAAGTCGAGAGAAGGAAGAGCAACAAGAGGCCTAACTTGGTGGGTTTTGTATTGTACCAATGATTAAAAAAAAAGAGAAAAACAAGGAAACCCCAAGAAAAGACGGCCGCTCGGTGGAGGTCGAGCTTAATTTCAATGGCAGGGGAGCGAGGTAATACGGTATCCGAGTTTATGTATCTTTCTCTGAATAAACGAAAGAATAACGAAGTTATAATGATCACGAGATGGATCGGAGTTAAACCGATCCAAAACGTTCCCCAAACTGAGTTCCATTGCATATTGATAATCTCATTGACCTGCCGAAATGGTGAATTTCTTCTCCTTCAAACAGAAATACCTTCATCTTCTCTTCTTGAATTTAAATTTTCAATTATTTTCACCCCCTACACGAATATTCCCACACCCGTGAAACGTGTTCGTCTTTCATTTGTTCGCACGCACGCAGTCGAATTTCCAATTCCTCTCTACGTCAATTCTACCAGGGGATGTTCACCACGCTGGGTCCAACTAGGTCTCCCATGAAGTTCATCGATCGGTCGATGGGTGGGTTGCCGAACTTTTCACGCAGATGGAAGTCGTATAAATATGCTTTGGCCTGCAGGGAAAATGGAATGACTGATAAAAACAAGGGTGAAATATAAAAAATGAGAAAATAAAAGCTGAAAATTGTCGAGGAACAGTTTTAGCTGTTCAACCCCCGGGGGCCCAGCTATTCCTCGGAAGACCACATCATCCGAATTGTACATTAGGATATCAGCACGATATATCGACACCTCGTATCAACACTGAAGCCCTTGAGGGCTTTTGGCGTAATTGAACCTCCGCGCTATGAGCTCAAAGCAGTTAGGCTACCTCTGTAACCGACAACCCTTTGGCTTACCCTCTGTATGTGCTTCGCTGTGTTATACTTCCAACGTTCCAAGGTTCAAGGTACCATTATACCGCTTCTATATGAATATATATTAGCTCGGAGGTGGGGAATCGGACTGTGGATAATTATTACACGAGATTAAACACGTGTTACAGCAGGAAAATTGGGATTTTGGGAAAACCAGATGCTGTCTCACACAGCATTCCAAACCAAGGTTGTACTCAAATTTCGATGGAATGTGGAGAAAGTCAGATTTGCATTGCCCAGGAGACCATAGAGTATAAAGTAGAATTAAAGGGTAGGATTTTTCGTCGTGGAACACGAAAAAGTCATTATTCAAACGTCGTAAACGAAGCGGAGCATGGAGTAGAAATACCGGTAAAATAAAAGCACCAGTAGTACGACATGTAGTGTTTTATTCCGAACAACAATAACAAAGAAACTGAAAAAAAGTGAACAAAAAAAAAGTATCATCGTTGCAGAACAGCGCAGCATGTCCCACACATATATTAATGTGTATATAGATGTTTGAATAAATCAAGGACTCTACGCTGCTCAGGGACCGATCGTAGAGGTGGAAAAAGGGAGGTTGTATTGTGTGGTAAATGCCAAATGGTCAGGCAGTATAGTCTAGCCTATAGGTATTTACTTGCTACGGCCGTTCTAGAGTAGCAAGGCAAACCGGAAATGGAGGTGAAACAAAAGTGGTGCGCTGACCGGAACAGGAAATAGCTGCCAAGTCTCTAGTCAGATACCTACAGTTCATGTATAAAAGAAAAATCCAACTACGTATGAATCAGGAACATCCAGCTTTTAATAATATCCAGCAGATCTCCACCAAAGTGGAAAAGAATAACCACAAAAATCTTGAGCTTGGTATCTTAACATCAGAGAGCAGCGTGTGTATAAGTCTGGGGAGATAATCTGAGATGGTACTGTGACTCTGGGTCGAGATTGAGATTAGTCGGCTTTTAAAAGTTATAAAGCTGCCTTTGCCGGCTCCACCTTCCACCGGTTGTATTACCGTTAAATAGTTCACTTTTAATTAAGTTTTTAATAGTTATGAACTCTGGGTTATAGTGCCCCCTCGAAAGTCAAGTCAGTAACGAACTTTTTTAACTGATTCAGTTAAGACTCGATACTACTAGTCTGAATTTTAACTACTTCGGATTAGGATTTATGAATAAGTAACTCTACCAAGCTCTGTCCCATGTCGTTCGAAACACTCGTCTCATATTTTTTCCCACTTTTCGACTGGGTCGAAACTTGGTGACAGCGGTGTGATACGAAAACTCAATTGATCATCTCTGGCGAGTCATGGGTGTAATATTGTGATACAATTTCCAACTATCTGAAGAATGAGCCCGAGCAATCATCCATGGCTATGTAACGACCAAACAACAAGAGAGTGCAGTCGGATGGTGGTAAACTGGAAACGAAGATTGCGCGTCTTATGAACTTCTTGAATTCAACATGAAGACCACTTTTCGACTGGGTCGAAACTTGGTGACAGCGGTGTGATACGAAAACTCAATTGATCATCTCTGGCGAGTCATGGGTGTAATATTGTGATACGATTTCCAACTATCTGAAGAAGGAGCCCGAGCAATCATCCATGGCTATGTAACGACCAAACAAGAAGAGAGTGCAGTCGGATGGTGGTAAACTGGAAACGAAGATTGCGCGTCTTACGAACTTCTTGAATTCAACATGAAGACTTTTTCGCCAGTAGCTACGGAAGCTAAGTACCTTCGTACCCGTGAATATTCACAGACGAACGATCGTTGGGTGGGATTTATCGCCTGATAAATCTGTACCGTCTTCACACCACACTGCCACGATACAGAGCCTGGGCGATATGCGTACCAGAATAATAATTCGTCCCGTCATCCGCAGGGTCACAGCAAGTACTGGGTACTTGTACTAAGGTACAGGCAGGACCCTAACTTCTAGAATGTCCGTGTTGAGGCAGTTTGGTACCTGCATTGATCCGTGAAAGGTGATTGAATGAAACCTGCGGAATGTTACCCCACCGCCAAAGACGGGAACCGAGCTGATTCCAAATCAAAGCAAATTCCTTTCTTTGTTTGGACCATCAGACAACAAAATACCCGTGGTTACGCCTGAACTAATCATTCAACCAGTAGGTAATTCACTGTGAACGTGAGTCGCGGTTCGAAGCATGCATGTAATCTGGGATTCACTGAAGAATAATCCTCTTTCCTCTATCTATGTCATCAGCACGTTTCATTAGCTGCATGAGACGTCGATACAACCATCAATGTAAATAAATCGGATAACGGACAAGTTGACAATTTTGACACTTTTTAGTGACTCGAAAACTCAGTCCCTGAGTTTCTGAAATGTCAATTTTAATTTATCGCCTGTTTCCCGGTTGACAATCTCGAGGGATCCGACTAACGTTCAAAACCGTCTTGAAGACCAAGCTTTATTATAATATTACAATCTTTGAGGCGAAGCCCTCTGGCGGTTCTCGTGCATGTAGAAAGGAGAAAATGGGATGAAAGAAGAAAAATAAACTCGGAAAATAGATCTGAAGAAAAATCGAGGGCGCGGAAAAAAAGGGACGGTGATAAACCACCAAAAAAATTAAAAAGTAACTTCAACGCCCTTCCTCAAGGCTGTTATTAAAATTAATGAACATCCCTTAAGCAGCTTCTCCAGATTTTCTTCATCAATGGCAGCTTAAGGTCCAAGTGCGCAGGCTCTAAGTACCGAATCTTTTATTCACTGGTTAGCTCTACATCTGCGATCAGAAAGTTTCTCGGAGCTTTTTAACATCTCCGAACAATTGTTCATAAAAAATGTCAATAACCATCAACGAAAATATTGCGATTCTTTGTCAGGATCTGTAAAAAATCTTGATTTCTATATTTTTGGTGGGATATTTGCTAGAAAATTCATGGAAACAAAAGGTCACGTGCCTTTTCAGTGAAACGAATAAAGCTCATACAACGGAGCTGGATTTCCTTGTTTTATAGATAAACAACGAAGAGTGTATTCGCTCGAAGAGAATTCTCGGTTGGACTCATGGCTGCTGTGTGTAGAACACGGCTGTAACTCAGGGGCTGAAACCACCCCGTCTAGATTCAGTTGAATCAGTGTTGTATATATGTACGGAATATAGCCTGATATAGATATGAATGTGTATAAATACCCAGCCTCACCTTCTGCACACTCTGGTTTTGCAAATATATATACAGACTGAGTTTTCTCCGGGTCCGAATGAGGGAGGGGCTTATCAATATCGGCATATGCCGTTCATACTAATAAGCCCCTCCCTCGTTCGGAGCCGGAGATAACTCGCCCTGTATATATATACGTGTATATGCGAATTCAGACTATACAGACACCGGCCCCAGCTTTCAGCTTTGCTCTCTTCTTTCTCTCACGCTCTCCCTCCTTCTCCTTCTCTCTCTCTCTCTTCAAATATTTACGAAATAAAATATTGAAGCTAAGAACAAAATTGCTTTAGCTCGCCACGCAGGAACGCCAACCTTCTAGCTTCGTGGCTTGAAATGACGACCCAGCTTTCCAGCACTTTTCCACCTTTAAGCAAGAGAAGCAAATGACGTTGGGGTCAAGGCTTCAGTAGAAGGGTGGAGTTCAACAATTTTCACAAAGTTTCGTTGGATAAAAAGTCTGATCAGTCGTTGGGGTGATTTTTTGACATTTCAATAATGAACATTCATGATAGATATCGAAAAATGTTCAGAATATAAAGGAATATAAATAAGAAACTCGTAGTTTTTTTTTTAATAAGTCGTCCATTGAATCACATATAAATAGTTTATTGTAAACTCTCGTAGTTTTTCTTATATTTTTCATGAATTTTTCATATCAAAAGTTTTGGTAGTTTGGCACGAAATGATTGTCGCCAGGCCTGGCCAGGCTCTGAAATGGTGGTGAAGTGGAGAGTTTGCACATATTTATAAAACCAACGTGGATCGACGTCTGCGGAGATTGTTTTACACGGAAGTTTGTCAAGTTTGTGGCGGTCCCAGCATTTGCAATTCTAATTCCTATTTATAATGGGGCTTTGCGTTTCATACTCGTACCTTCATACATACATAGTACAATAAAGTATTCCGTGCATGAATAAATGTCCGCTTTCTGGTACCACTCGAGCCGTTCTTTGACGATTTATGACCCGTCGAGGAAACGTCGTTGGAAGATTCTTTGGTGAAAAAAAAAATTGAAAACTAAAGAGACCTCTCTCCTTCGAGATGAAATTATTTCGCCATTATTATCCAGCACCGGGGATGACAACGACTGTAATTTGATATCCGTCAGCGTTAATTAGACATGTATTAATAACAAAGACTGTGGAGGGACGGTGGCGTGGTTCCTCATCTCGTCATGTCGACGGATATCTCAAACCCCCAATGTCGTTAGCCTTATCCCAGACGAGGCGAATATATTCCGGCGTTTCTCTCCGTCCTGGGATAATTCCGGTCCACTAGCTTGTCGCTGAGAGATAAGACTGCAGATTGCTTCGTAAATAAGGAACGATCCCAACGGAAACCCTACGAGTGGCGAGAGAGCCTCAGCTCTGAAAAGTATTTTTCAACAATATCAGGGTCAGGGCGAAGGGTCAGGAAACCACAGACGCTGAGGCACTCGGCTATCAACACAACAGGAATTATCAATTACTAGCTGGAGGTAATCAAGGTTTCGGACTACCGAACAATGCTCGGCGCAGCAGACGATGGAACAATTCGATCGATTTCTTGTTTACCCAGTAATTCAAACAAACAACAGACCTGACTAGAAATTCTATATTGGAGATTCTAAACTTCTCAAGTTTAACTTTGTGCAAATATTTGGATAGATGGAAGGACTCACTTCACCCACTCCATACTCTGCTCGATAAACAGACCTCTTGCGTTTACAACGATCGTGACTTTAACTCGACATCCATTTGATATTTTCAAATATCAAATTGCGTATTTGAGGGTTTTTTTCATCTTTCTGCTTCACGCGAGGTTGGAAAGTGATGACAAACAACACATAACTGAAGAGTTTGATGCTAGGCAATTGTTTGTTTCATGATATCTCAAGAATGGATGCACAAATTTTCATCAACTTCATCAACTCAACCAATTGCATTCTCGATTTGATTGGTACTCGACATTTTTTAGGGTCACTGATCAGGATTCCGAATTTCATTCTTCCATTTTTTGTTTCTTCAGTATCTCGCCACGGCGTATCTTACTCTCATCAGATGATAACATTTCGTGAGCCCGGAACAAATCCGAGCGAATATCGAAGTCAAACGAGCTCGACGTACAATATCTAAGCTTTGTTGATACAAGTTTTCAGAAAATAGAGAGCTCAAAGTATCTGAACTGCAGCTCCCATGTACAAGAGAAAATGCTTAGAGCGTTCGATATCCTAGTCTCTGAGCAAGAACATACGATATCGTGAAGCTTGTGAGGGATTGAGGCAATGGCGACGATAAGAGATAGAGATCAGACTGATTTAGTATGAATAGTAATTTATTGTATCTAACTTTACCCTCACATTCGTCTTATACTTTTTTCATCATTGGACGTCTAGTCATCTTCCGGGCGCTCCGGCTTCAGTGAGATGGTATTTTTAACCGGATGCTGAGAACGAAAAAGAAAATAAGGAGGAAGAATCGATCTGATAGATGGTGATGATATTCCAAAGCCTTGAAATACGAAAAACGGGTTCGAAATGAAAGAGAATCTCTGACCATTCTGCAATTCATATCGTTGACGTTTTCTTCTTTTTTCCGCTCGAAGGTCTCAAAGTGTACATTTGGAATGAGAATGATGAGAGATTGATCAACTCATGTTCGAATTATCGGCATGGCAGTAGGGTGCCGATTGATTCCAGCAGTGAATTCTTTTTCTGATTAGTTGACTCTAAGATGAAAATTGCGTTGCTCGTTTCGCGAATATCCACCCCGCGGTTAGATATTCTGCGACTAATTTTCTCCAGCAGAAGGTCCGCCGGCACCGAAAGTAAAATGGAGAATAAGGAGAATGGAGGAAATGAAAAAAAGACAGGAAGATACTGACGGCCGGAGTCACCGGCAGACAGAAACGCTACTGCGGTAGAGTTTTTCATTAGATGCCCCATTTCTCTCTTAGCCTTTCCTCCCTAACCTCGTTTCATCCCTTACTCACTCTGCCCTGGACTCCGACGGAGTTCTCCGCCCACTCAACATCGCCAAGAGATAATTAAATCCTTCATCTAGATTCCAGATCATCCACAGATCATCTTCACTCAGATAAGTGTTGAGGATCCGCCAGAGCACTATGCTTTTGGATCACGACTTCGAACAAACTCAAATACTCTTTGAACTCCAGAAATACAATAACCGGATAAGCCATTGATCAGAATGGAAGCCTATGTGGTTTTGAATTCATGCAAAACGAGGGGCTAATCAGTCTCGAAGTTCGAAGTACATCAGTCTGTGAATAACCACATTAGTGTTATTCTTTGAAGATCTCCTGAAGTTTGCCAAATTCTATGAAGTCCTATGAAGTCGTATCACACCGTATGAAAATCCTGCAACGTCGTATTAAGTTCTGTGCGATCTTATTAAAAGTATGGAATTTCACAAAAACAAGTGAAGTTTTCAAGTTTTCAAGTCCCCATGAATTTCCATAAAGTTCAACAAAATGCCGTACGACTTTTCTCTTGGAATTGTTTTTGAGATCCCTGAAGCCCCTTGAAATCAGGTTGGGCCTTTCAACTGTTTCAAAAGTTTGAAGTCTTGAAGCCTATTGTATTCAATTTTTTGAAGTGATCAAACCCTCGCTTTCGAATAAAACAAGAATTGGTTTAAAAATTATTCAGGACTCCGTCGAGATGATGAATTTCTTGAACCAGTATACAGCACAGCATCACCTTATCTTAAGGCATGGGTAGAATAGGGGGGGCGGCTATCCGTCGATGCGATTCGGAGTCTGTGCTGTGAACCCTGAAGCCCGAATCCCCTATAGATAACAGATAACAGATGGAGGCATTGTACTCGTCGCGAAATCGATACATGTGGTCAGTCAGGCGAGCATCCCACTGATGGATCCTCTCCCAGACGAAGAGGAAACTTTTCACTCTCATCCTCTTCCTCTTTTCCGTCCCTCGCAGTTTCTCTACTCATCGGGGTTTTCTCTACCATCAAAATACAGCCGGGGTTTACATCAGACTTCACTTGCTAAAGAAGAATTACAGAAAAAACCCTCCTTTCTCCCAAACGACGACTTGATACAACTGAGAACTAAGGTGCTTCGAAAATTTTGAGGGATGGATCAAGCTCCCTGTTCAATGCTGCCTCAACAGTCTCATACCCTGACGGAGAAGAGCTCGACGAAACAGCGTTACGAGACATTCGTGATGATGTTACGAGTGGAAATACGAGGGGTAAAGGGTGAGTCAGCTTCTTGGCGCTTTTGGGGGAGCAGCTGAAATTATTGACCTTGTTACAAGAGATTGGAGCAGATGTCTCTCGCCGAACAAGTTCCCCAACACTTTATCCATTTCAAAGTTTTTCCTCATTTTTTGTTTCCATCTTGACGCTACGAGCTGTAAAATCTAAACCCTATACTTCATTCTCTCTTTATCTGACATTGGTGTCCAGTCGCCACGCTCGAAGCTCAACCGCAACTTGGAAATTTTTCATCCGTTTAACTTTTTCCCACGTATGGATGATCTCAACGATTTATAGAAGCGAGATACCGATAGCCGTGCACATTTGATTTTGCGGAAAACTGTTTTCCTATCAATGTCTGACATAAAACCGTGACGAGACATTTGGATCGTCGATACGACGGCATCTTTCTTCCGGGAGAAGGTCCGTATTTTTTATTTTTTTCCTATGTCAATATTATCAAAGGTGTCGCGGTTCTTAGACGTTTATCTGCAATTTTTATACGGCTTTTAGCTCAACCGTAATATTTATCGCAGGCGAAGGAAGCACTTTAACGATTATGTATCCAGACTGCAGAGCCGCCGCTGGTACCCGGTTTCTCTAGCCGCAGTATAACCAGGTCTCACTGTTCAATCCCAATTTTCGAAGATAGAAGAGGCTTCAGATTATGAGAGACGATCATAGTTGAGTGAGCGAATGAGCAAGTGTAAACCTTGAGCTTTTAAAGCTCGCCTAATCTAATCTGATAAGAAAAATGCTCCGTCCCGTGAGTTGGGGTTCCCTTCTTCTTCTCAGTCCATTACGCACAAGTGATGGTGTGCGAAGTGGTCGGATAAAATATATTCGAAAAGAAAAACCAAACCAACAAGACACAAAAACAAAACTCTACCCTATGACGTAACGAAAAAACAACTGAAGAATAGAACCGACCAACTCTGCTCAGTTCTCGATGTATTTTGTTTGGTGAAACAAACGAGGTAGACTTCCCACGGGGTTGATTGTGGTTTACTTTTTTTTTACAGCCGAAGGTAATTACAACCCCTATACTTACCATGTACTCAGAACATATACTCAGCTACTAATTGAATGAAAGACTGGCATCGAGTTCGTCACGCTCATAAATAAAATCAAATAGCAGTTTGAAACCTAGGAATGGCAGTCCTTCAATATGAAAATCTTGTTATCATAACTATGAACAAAAATTACATCCACGATGGATTAGCGTGAGTTTGTGATAAGTTGTGCATACATGATACAGTAAATACTCCTTCCGTCGCAGACGACTCCTCCTCAATTATCATAGTCGTATGAATCCTCCGAAACCTTCTTCCACAATCCACACCTCATCTTGTACTTGTATTTTAGCAACGAGACGACGTGAAGTTCGTCCTGGATGTTCTATTGAGACACTTGGCTTTGACTTAGTTCATCTCAGAGCGAAAACATGGTAGAAATCTTCAAGATTTTTTTTGCGTTAGAATGTTTCACTATTTTTGGACACTGAGATACACAACGTCGAAGCCAGGCGTCCCGGTGCAGGTGGTAGGTATCCGATATTTTCCAAACCTCCAGCTCAGATTATATTTCCACACCTAGTTCAAGTGTTCCCTGACTTTCGAAATCCTTGAATATAATTTATCACCTTTTGCAGACTCAAAATCTTTCTTTTCACGCTAAACATCTCGCGTGCACTCCTATCCTAGAACAACTGGTTTTTGTATAATTTGGTCATATTATTCTCGAAATTTGATAGATTCCGATTCAAAATAAATCTTCTAGAAGCTGGTAAAGTCGAAGTTATTTATGATGCTCACTTTCTTTTCATTCCAATTTTAGTATCCTTCTTCCTTTTTTTTTCTTCATTTCTATGTACAGTTACTCCGTTTTTCATGTGTGCCTAGAAAATTTCCTACAAAAATCGCATACTTCGTCTTCAAAGCTGTACTTCCTTCACACCGTTCCATTTCGATTATTTTTTTACTCTTTCATCGCAATATTTCCTCTTGACACTTTTCGCATGTTCATATATTTTCCATTATTTCTGTTATTTTCGTTGGTGTCATTCAACTTACACATTCTTATTTTGATGTTCATCGAATTGATGAGCTTTTGTTGATATTATCGATAGTACGTAGGGTGGATCGGGGTCAGTTGTGACAGTTTGCAGTTTTGCCTTTACTAAGCTCAAACTACAACGATCACGTAAATGTTTCAGATACCATAGGAAAGAGCATTCAATTGCTGACAAAATGACCCTAAGTGGGACTTTCTAGCATCAGGAGAAAAAAAGTACAAGTCCGACAAAAAAAAATGGAAGAATGTCACAACTGACCCCGAGTCCGGGGCAGTTGTGACAGCGAATGGGGTCAGTTGTAACACAAGGTTTTCACACAAAATCCAATTAATAATCACGATTGCGACATCCATTGAGGTCATCCTAATTCGGGACCACTTTTTAAACCAAGACATGTCGTTCGAAAATGGTGTGGAGGGATATTTTCCAGCTATTTTCCGTTTATAACCTCGGCATTAGCTTTTTCATAGGATAAACAGTTATTACTGGGTCGTTATATTTTTTTCTACTCTTTCGAGGCCTTCTAACGTGGAGGGACTAAAACAAACATTTTCGTATCACGTAAGCTGAAATGATACAGTATTATCCCATACCAAAATGTTACAACTGATCCATGTCACGACTGACCCCAAACGGTTTTCTTAACTTCTATGTGAAAACTTCGTTCATTTTCTCAATCCAAAGACTCGGAAAACCGTCACAGCTGATCTAGAAATGTTCAAGGAAACGTATGGATAAAGAATATTCGATGTATATACCATAGAAATCTAGATATCGCCGTTCGACTGAAATCGTAAAAACTGACTTTGGGCCCAAAAATAACAATACACCCCTCGCAATGCGTCTATTTCACGCGGTGGAAGCTGGCATGTGGATGAGAATTCCCGGACTGACGACATGCAAGACATACTGTAGGGACATGGACATACTTACTTTACTTTGAGAGATATTTGCGATGTAACAACTGACCCCTGTCACAACTGTCCCCGGTCTACCCTACATCAACACTATCACTGAAGGTCAAATATTTGTAATTTGATTTTTTGTTCAATTTCTTTATCTCTGAATCCACAGTCAGTGGGACAGTTCAGTGTGGTTGCGAATAAAATTTTCCATCATTCCGATCATAGGACACAAGGAAACTGACGACTTCACATTCATCCAGTCTCTAGGCAGTTTATACTGTTCGTAATGGAAACACCATCTGAGGTTCCTTGTTGGTCAACAACGTTCTCTGAATGGAAAACCAAGCGAAGTAGAGAAATAGTAGCCTCAGCACATGAATAATACACAACGTCGCCATATTAGCATCCTTCCCTCACAAGCGGCCACGTGCCACGTATCCAGTGTGATCATATAGATCATATCAGTGCTTTCGGATAGTTCTCGTACTCGTCACACAATCTACTATAGTCTGTTGAGATTTTCATTTCTGAATATGATGGTCGACGTCCCTTAATCGTGAGCTTATCATTGGCCTGCGATGAAGGTTGGTAGCCGCTGGTCTGAGGCCTGCGACTCAATTTAGCCGGAATGGATCAGACAGTGGCTCAAGCTGCTCATTCCATTCATCCACGGGTCCGTCGGCTTCTCCTTCGCCAACTCCTTCGTTAGCTGGAATGATTAATGCTCGAAGTTTTTGTAATTTGGGACGCGGATTCTCTCCGCCCCGGGCGGACTTAGGAAGGCTACAAGGGTTCAAACTCGGTCTCGTGCATGAGCCAAGAAAACTGTTAAAAACACCCGAAAGAATCGTTGCCTTTATTCTAAGCGACAGGTCCGCAGGTTTTTCCACTTACACTTTTACCACAACGACCCAAATCACCGAGATTTTTGCCCCCCCTTTGAGCCGCAACTAACTTAATCACCGGCACAAAGCTACTTTTCCTGCTGAACAATGAATCCCACTTGTTGTTGGGGGCGTTCAATCCCTTATTTTATACGAGTTTAAGAGAAGAGGAATAAGAGAGACTCGTTAATCTCACTCTTCGCACAGGACGGTTACATAAACTTCTTGAGATACTATTTGAAAAAGGTATGTCTATCATTTACAGAGGCGAACAAAAAAAAAAAAACCAAGAGATCTCCAGACTTGTCTTATTTCAATGATATATCGTCACACGCTACCCAGACTAGGGAGTATGGGGATAATAATTGTGAGTCATAGCGTTCTCGTTCGTATGTACATTATTAATCCTTCTGGGCAAGATGTCTGAGCTTGGCATATTCCTGAAAGCTTTTTACCGAGCGGATAAACGGTTTTCTTCAATATACAGCCGGCGAACCCTTGCGATCGATTTTTTTCTATCCTCACAGCTCGTTCGATGAGAATGCTAAAAATTGTAGAGTAAAAATGATAAGAGTGTAAGGAAATTGCGATCAAAAGGTGTTCCGATTGCGAACAAAACTTGCAATGGGTGGTAATTAAAAGTGCAGTTTCTCGTAGCGATCGACGGATTCTCTACAGAGTGAATAAATCCTTCGTCGAAAATCGCGTCTAGATCGTTCCAAAGGATGTCCACTGTGTGGAAGAGCATTATAGAGCACATTCTATAGAAATGGAGAAAAAATAAACGTAATGGAAAGCAAGAAGAAGGGTTGTTGGGATCGATGAAGGTCAGAGGTTCGAGGTCGAACCAGTAAGGGTGCCTGTGATAAATTCATACCCTTAATTTGAAAAAGAAATTGAATCGTGTCAACTGGACGGCGCATTTATTGATCAATTGGAAGAAGATCAACCTCATTTTTACTTCTTTCAATGATCTACCCCACTTTTACTCCTGACATTAAATATTTTTGATAATTCCAGAGCGCATTTGTTAAACTCTAATTTCATTTATTTGACAAACACGTGATGATAATAATCAACATATCGGTACAGCACTCCTTTGATAACGGGGCCGTTTGCACTGCCGGGGCTCAAAGGCTGTTTGTACATTTTTCCAATTATCTCGTTCAATTATAACACACAGAATCATAGTTTGGTAGAAACGTATGAAAATTTGTGGACTCAATACGTAAAGGTTTTCCTGTTTCACCTCGAATTTCACGAGAGTGCAATTTTCCACCTAGATTGAGAAAACTGAATAATAATAATAATAATAATAATAACGGCAACAGGCCGCTTCGATAATTGGCTGTCTTTCGGCGAACCGATATCAGAAATTTTCTTCATCACCGTAGGGCGTTAATTATGAATGTTTGCCAAATCGAAGAAAAATTGGTAGAAAAATATAGGTGGAGTAAAAAAAAAATTGAAAATCGATTTCTTGAAGCCTTTTTTACAACCTTTTGTGAACTTTTTTTGTTTTTATTGCACCGCGTGTGAACCGGTATAGACTTCGTTACCGCAAAAACCTTTTTGGGCGTTTAATTCAACCCGGTAAACATTATTCAAGCTTAAATTCGATTGGAAACCAATTAAAATGTTAATTATACACGATGATAACGTGCTGTAGGTTTATGCTTGTTTACTATCGACTATTTTAACCCCTCAGACACCACGATACTCCATCTCCCCGTTCATATGTACACATACGAATTCCAGGTCACCTACTCCGCACACACGCTTATAACAAGAATATTATCTGGTTCGAAAATATTTACTCAAAATGCACGAGATGAATCGTAATTATCATACTTAAATATTATCCCATTCGTTTGTTTGACGGACTCGGATGGGCATATTTGTTCATCATTTCGATTCGGCACGGCAAAGTTGTTTGCTGAATTTTTTGCAAAAGGAACGAAAGAGTTTTCCCGGCTGAACGATGTTTCCGTTGTTTCGGGAGCTCCAAGCGTATGTGAGAAAAAAATATTTTGGTTAAATGATCAAAAATCTTCAGGACATCAGACGAACATCGTTGAAAAATATTTGCAACTTTTCTGCGGGCTTGATACACTCAAATTCACATGCACGAAATTGTGACGTTTGTATATTCATTCGTGGTCGACGGAGCATTGAAAATTCCGATACGTCTTTGGATTTTGATTGCAGAACGATGATCGATGTGATACATTTATGGAACCGAATTTACTGAATTGTACACTTGATTCATTGTATCTGATAGTTGATCGTTCGCACCATGTTCTGGAATTTCTGAATTCGGTTGACACGTTCAATAGTGGAATTTGCATTAGGAAATTGCGCAACGGCAAATTAAATTCAAAACGTGACTTATTTCAGTTTACGAATCCGAATTTTACGAATTCTCTTTGTCCAATAGATGTCAAGTTTATAAGAACTACTAATAATCACACCGGGTCAATTTGGGATAAATGTATAAATAAACACCTTCCATTCTTCGATCCCTGATTTCAAGCCCTGAATCATCAAGTTCAACCTTCAAAATAAATATACTCTTCAAAACACGCCGTACCAAACTATTTTTTTTTTTATGAAAGTACTACAACTGAAGAATATCGTTCTGAATTTTCACCACAAGATGTGTAAGAATTCACAAGGTTCTGAAAGTATGGCGAATATTTTCACAGGATGAACTACAGGATAAATAGTTTCGCATACTAGTTCAAAAAGCGGAATATAAATTTACCGAGAATTCCTAGCCATGGGGAGATATGCGAAAGGTAGAGCGCCGGGATGCTGATCAGCAAAGTTAGTATCAGTTTGATGGATTCATTCTATACAATGTACTGACGGCGAGTGGTCGTGGTGCAGCCTCGAATATGTGTGGCGTCGATCGGAGGTACAGCCTCAAAGCTACGCCAAAATGAGCACAGTGCACACAGCTCTTCCTTCCACTCCACAAACTACGACCCGTACCACATTTACGGGATTTTGGGGATTAATAGTATATCATGCACCAAGGGAAGGAAGCAGGCCAGACGATACGCCTGCTTCCTTTCCATGGCACATATGATATTTTCTACCACATATGCATTAAAAGCAAGTGAAAGTGAGGTTAGAACCATGAGAACGGCGTTCTCCACTAGGGGCAGCACTTTCTTGCTTTATTTCACCGTTACTATGGTTACGAGAGTTTTGTTCCTGCTGCCAAAGTTTTTTTTCTCCCCGGTCCAAAAACTGTGACTCCCATGTCGTTAAGGAGGGCAAAAACACGAGTTTTCAATTTATGTGTGGTAGAAAATAATAATTTGCCAGGAATCGTACGACCGGAGTCGAAGACTTCACTGTGATTCCATAACATCACGTCGCCACTCGGTCATGCAGACTCTTCTGAGTACAGTAGACGAGAGACTCTTCAGCCTCGTCGATATTGTGGCGGAAAATGTTGATTGATGAATTCAGAAAGGGATACACTTCTCGGTTGATAGAACTGGGGTGATGGTGGGTTGAAACGTGTCATTCTAGTGTGGAACATACCATCATTTGCACAACGCCCGCGGAGGATTACCCGATCATAGTCAGTAACACGCTGTCGATGTCGGACTAGCATAGCTAGATGACGCGATGCGGCGGTCAATGTTGTTATCAATTCTGTTAGCTGATTTTCGGCTAAAGGTTTAATTTTGGCAAAATTCAAAAGTCGGTGGGCTATGATTAAAAAATTCCGAAGATCGAAATTCGAAGGTATCGGAGGATCAATGAAACAGTATTTATTCGTAATGTAGCATGAAGTCGATGCAAGCTGTTGATCGATCGTTACTTCATCCAATAATTCATCATCGCATGGTTTGCATTCCGAAGATGCTGAAATGTATGTCAGTTAACAAACCAAAGACGAGAATGTCGAAAGTAAGTCCATGAACAGTAAAACTCCGGTAGGCGAAATGTCGAAGGACGACGATTCCAAACGGTCAAAGTTCAACAGAATTCCACAGAAATTGATCCTTTTGCATTGTTAAACAATCAATGTTAGTCTCATATTCTACGGATCTCCCAGTTTGATGAAGCTAGTACTCGTTGTTCATTTTCGTGATAAGAGAAGAAAAATCAGTCCGTATTTCTTCAGTGCAGGCTGTCTATTTCAGTGTATTTTATCTTCCACTGAAATTGAGTAGCGTTATGTGGAAGATTTCAAATATACGCCACAGAATTCCGCGAATTTGATCAGACATCGGTATCGAACATGGAAAACGGTTCCCGAAGCGCTTTAAATTCCTCAAAAGACCATCGGGCTCATTTTATGCGAAATACTTGCGGCGGATACTGGGAAAAATGTGAATATTGAAAATGAAAGAATTGGAAGCGTCGTTCTCTCTAGTTGCTTCGGAACTCGACGCCCGTCTTCTTTCATTGTGATCGAAATCCTCGACTACAATCGATTCGTCGTAGATTCTGGTCGCTAATCACCTTCTTCGAGAGTACCTAGGACAGAGAATGTCTGGAAGATCAGCGAACCCCGGCTAAGGAATAGAGGCTGGGGTTTCATCCCTGAGTTTTTGCCCGGAGTATTTTTTGCCATCGTTTAATCCCTCCTTCGCGATGGTTGATCGACGCGGGAGACAATTCTTCTGATTCAACTGGGATTTGACCCCGTATTTTTCGGCGTCCTTGATGCGAATGACTCTCGACTGTTCCAGGTCTTCTTTAAATTTTTAAAAACCCTGCAAACAGGCGCGAGCCTTTAATCTGCCCACTTTAATATCATTCTTAATTAACAGACGACCCAACCTCTGGTACTCGTTCAGAATTAACGAACCCAGCAACTTTATCAACGATCTTGCCAGGTCAGGTTCCATTCGAAACGCTGCTAAGTAAACCGGAACATTCTTATCCCACCGCTGTCACCAAAATTTTGTTACCACCACCGCGCAAACTTTGGGCTCCGAAGATTAGATTTTTGAGCTCCTATTCCTCGGCCAAGAATCGACATGATTCTGTTGAAAAATTGACACCTGGAAGCCGTTTATATATTCCTCGAATTGTTGTTCAAATATCGGAGCGAAGAATTTTCATGTAGAATTCCCTTCAGGGGGTAACGTGCCTCATCCACTGTACAGAGTTCAATCTCTCACACATAGATGATCGTGGTTAACAAAAAAATAAATAAAAGAATGGAAGCTCTTTTAATTTTTTCTTCATCTTTTTGCTCCGATATTTTCTCACAGCGTTCAATGTACCATGAAACGAGGCAGGAGGGGGATGTCCGATACAACGTAGCCACATGACGTTGCTGACGACGACCTCGTCACGCTGTGGGTCATTTGAAAAAAAAAAGAAAAAAAAATGTTAAAACGAAAAAATCGAAACTGCACCAACGAATCCTACCCTGGTCTGAGATTATGTCGTTTTCCACCCCATTGAATTTTTCTTACTGGTCGTATTTAATGAAATTTTACGTCTAAGAAATTTCTGCTCGCCTTCGTTCGAGGACATGAAACAAATTACAATCTGGATTTGCGAAGGGGGATTCATTTCGTTTGGATTGATCGCGTTCTGGAAAACAAATTTGTCTTCAGTCGATGCTCGCCGTCCGTTTCCTTCCGACGGTTGGCTGCATTCACGTTACAGAAATAAAATGAGAGCCAACTGTAATAACGCACAGCTATCATAGTATCGATATTCGGGATTTTCAGAATCTGGTGCAGTTATGAATTGGTGCTGTCACACGTCTTCCGTTGTTGGAATTCTGTCGAATGGCATCAATCCACCATAATTCATCGTTGATTGCAATCCTGGAAGATAGGTTCGCACTGCCCTCGATGCAAATTTCAGAGGCTATTAATATCCCGAATAGTGTTCAGGATGAACTGATGCGGGGATAAGTTTCCCGTTTGACAACGAATTTTGAAACGGTTATAGTTATTCGCCTCCAGTCCGTTGCCCAGTGAACGGGCAGTCATTTCAGGGGGTAAAAAAGCGGTAGATTTTTTGCCAAGCCAGTGCGGAATGCTGAGAGGAAATTTCACGGAAAGGCTGGCAAGGCATTTAGCCAGGATAAACAAGATGATTAAAAGATAATTAACAGATAACGCTCGGTACGTGACTGCACGAGCTTGCCCGAGATAATCTGGAAGGCTAGCGTTTTAAGATAGGAGGAAAGATCATTCCGAGGAATGAGGATGAAAAAATATATTAAAGGGCGGAAAATTCCTGCGGGGCTTTCTGGAGAACGAGTACCTACCCTATTAATAACGAATTATGCGCAGTCCCAGGACTCGGTAAAACTCATTTAAATTAACTAATAATCGAAAACAAGCAACCCGAAAAGCGGAGACAACGCCCAGAGCCTTCGCTCTCGACTGTAACCCGAAAATTTAGGTTGAAAAATCCAGACTGCCCCGAGCGGGGTTAATTGGATTACCCAATTACAGCTCTGGTATTTGCACAGGACACGCTACCGCTTCCTTGCACCACTTCACTACGGTCTATTCATTCTATTCGGTACAACAAATGATACCGATAGAATGCAATCATCTTTAAAATTGTTCCTCAACGACGTGACGTTGAGTAAAGTTCCGCAGGATTAATCACTATTCTTATGGAAATCGATGCTGAGTCATGTGAGGAATGATATCGCGTGTCTAATGGCAAAAGGTCGTAAGCGCCAAAAATGTGATTTTGGTGGCAGAAGGGCGAGCAAAAAAAAAAATTCGTCAATCGCTTCGAAAACACCCAAAACGCGAAGATCTATTGAAATTTCCAAGTTCTGAAACATTCATGTAACAAGTCGTAAGTGCCACCCTATAAAAAATAAATTTCACGATTCAAGATTTTCGATGCCGTTCCAATAAAATTAATTTATCCATGCTTCATCCCCACTTTGATCCATTCGAGAAGAAAAAGAACATCTCATCAAAAGAAAATTATTCTATTTTAAATATTATAAATTATTAGTTGAGATTGTTCATTCTTTGCTGATATTGTTGAAGACGATAATTGAATGAGGGGACCATTCACACTTCAGGTCCTGAATCAGAACTGCTGGTGTGCATACAGAAATTTTTCTCAATATTTGACACAAGGATATAGTGTGAGTTTGAGTCATTACAGCTTGCAATTGACTGTCATCAGGTTACATGTCCTGAACTGGAATTTTTCAGTTTTTCAAAATAATTTAGCGCATACGCTACTTTTACCATCCTCGTTGTGTCTTTATGCAATTGAGCACACTTTTTTACTTGTAACTCACGAATTGTTGTAGTGCGGCATTGAAAGATCCTAGTTCAGATCGGAACTGTTGATAATGAGAGTCTGTATGCGAATATCAACGATGCTGAATTAGTGTTGCACGAAACGTCACTGGGAGTTGGGCCTCATCTGCCAGGCCCCTGTCTTTGTTGTCGACCACGGAACACCGATAATCTGTCATCAAGTTATTTGATAAGAAAGGATATGCGCATCGCCGAATTGGCTAATATCTTAGAAACGAACCAACTTCTTCTCGAAACTTCTTTCTCAAACTTTAACAACGAGTCTCGCTGTTATCCATGCTAGTTACCTTCGACTAACAGTATTCGATTATTCGCAAAGTTAACTTCCTCGAAGATAGAGGATAGGGAGGAGTAGAAACAAAAGAGCGAAACAGCCGGGGGTAGTGGGACGACTTCGGGAAGACAAAGTTGGGGAAAAAGGTACGAAACGAATGAAGAAATGTAAAGATGAAGGCTACACTCGGGTTCTCCTATCGCACACAATTTTCTCCATCGTAGATCCGAGAATCCTCCTTTTGTTTTCATTTTTCACGGAAGTCGTGCGTCCCCCGTTTCCCAGCCATCGGCAACTCGACTGCAGACGGAACTTCGATATTATTCAATTGAATAATCTTTCTCGCTAGGCGGAAATATGGACGTACACCCCACACCCATTCAGATACTGATACGGGAAATGGGCAATTTCACTACCCCCTAGGTGCAGAACAACTGTAGAAATCGTTTCGCTACGAATTCATGTTTCACATTTGCCTGAAACACTGCTAGAAGTCGCAGCCCTACTACAGATCTCATGAGAATTCCATAGGACCTTACAGATAATCTTGAAAGATCTCACATAATTGTCACATGATTTACATATCGCGTGCCTAGTGGCAAAACGTCGTAAGCGCCATTATACGACTTTTTGCCGTTTCTAATGGCAAAAGGGCGAACAATTTTTTTTCACGATTTCGACCGAGAACGTTCGATGCCGTTCGAATAAAATCAATTTCTGTATGCATTTTCACTACTTTTACCCATTTCCAAAGCAAAATCAAATTAAAGTACTGAAATTAAAAAAAAAAAATTATTCGCCCTTATGCCATTAGCCAGCCGGCCGAAACGATAAAACGGTGAATAATTTTCTTTTGATGAGATGTTCTTTTTCTTCTCGAATGGATCAAAGTGGTGATAAAGCATGAATAAGTTAATTTTATTGGAACGGCTTCGAAAATCTTGAATCGTGAAATTTATTTTCTATAGCGTGGCACTCACGACTTGTTACATGAATGTTTCAGAACTTGGAAATTTCAATAGATCTTCGCGTTTTGGGTGTTTTCGAAGCGATTGACGAATTATTTTTTTTTTGCTCGCCCTTCTGCCACCAAAATCACATTTTTGGCGCTTACGACCTTTTGCCTTTAGACACGCGATATCATCCCTCACATGACTCAGCATCGATTTCCATAAGAATAGTGATTAATCCTGCAGAACTTTACTTCTTGTTTCCACAATTTCAGACCCCCACCCTTAAATAATACGTAACAAATCTTGACCCTTCCAGCCAATTTTTCTTTTCATGTTGTTCCATTGATGTATCATTGGATCTAGAGTAGAACTCCGTTGAGAGCAGATTTTCCGGTATGAGACTGAATGACCTCCGCCCACTTCCGAAGCTTCGGAGCTCGAGCTAGCAGGGGAAAAAAAACTGGCCTGCGGTAAGGTGTGGATGAGTTGAGGCCTCCCGTAGTAGCAGATTCAACCCTTGCCGACTTGGACCAGTCATTCTAGACATCAAAAATTGATTTTTTGTGTAAAATTCGGGCGGATATGAAAATAAACTATACAATTTCGCAACCATTTTAGAATTACGGAACATTGTCAAAATGACAGATGAAATGGAATTTTGCGATATTTTCGCCAAGGAAATTCCAACAGTTCTGGGCATTATTTTATATCATGTATCAAATTTGCAATCTATCTAAGGGTACGGAATTTTTTTTATGAATAATCAAGGTTTTGTGAACATATGAACAGAGTATGTTCCGGTCAATGCAAAAGGTTGCGGGTTCATGCAAGTGTTCGGGACATCATTCCGGTAAATCTGTGAAGTTTTCAGAACTTTCACATTTTTCTTGGTAATTTGCAACGAACACAAAAGCCTTATTGTTGATTTGAAAAAATGTTCCGTACCCTTCAAGTGGTTGCAAATTTGTTCAGTGATGTGAAATACTGCCTTTCACACTACTTCGAATACCGCTAAGTTCCTTTTTTTTTTTTTGTAATTTTGACAATATTCCGTGATTCGAAAAAGGTTGCAAAATTTTATAGTCTGTTTTAATACTCGCCCTGATGTTACATGAAAAATTCGCAATTTTTGGATTCATTGTGAATTGGTTTTCCAGACAGACTGGCGTAACTGCTCTAAGGGAATTTGACTGTAATTTGGAAATCGTACAATTTTAACAAATTGAAGGTTGAAGATTGAAAATTTCCTCAACGAATATACCGCGATAATCGAAAAATTGTCAGAAGGAATTTAGGATTGAACTTTTCCTCAGTCATTTTGAGAACAAGAAATCAACTTATTTGGGAAAAAAAACGAAAAGTATCAATTGGATGGCTGGCTCTCATTGGAACTTGTATTAACTTTCAAAAGATCATAGGAAAACCATGTTTGAAACGTATCACTAAAACTTATACTTGTGGGATCCTATAAAAATGTACCTCGAAAGTGCGCGAAAGATGTCGCCACACGTAATTTCCTATAAGAGTTCGTACAAGTTTTCTGTGCGATTCTCACATGATCGTACAAAAGTTTGATTTTCTTCTTGTAGTATAATGTAAGAAACATAACGTGAGGAAGTGTAACAGTTTCTACGAAATCTCATAACATAGTATTCTCAATTCTTGTAAGGATTCGCAATGGGGATGTTACAGTTAAGGATTCGTGAATCGCAAGCTCTTGGATAAGAGTGCGGTATGAAATATGTGCGAGGGTTCCTCGTTGTTTTGAACAACGAGGCAATAATTCTGCAACAATAAGTACCTCGGTACTAAGTACGCTGACAAGATAATGCACAGTGTTCGCCCTTTGAGTTTGGGCCGGAGTCCCGTAAGAGAAAGGGGTTAGAAAGGTGTTCCGGGCACGGTGGTGGCTCTTGACTGCATTAAGCGGTGCCTTCAGCCCCCCTTTTGCCTACCCGAGGTACGAACTGCTTCTTGGGTCCTTGGCGAATTAGGGATTTGTAGGACGCCCTACCTCTGAGTTATGGGCAAGTTTAGCTTGGGTTGTAACCTGGAGATCCGGTCGGGTACTTCCCCCATGGTCCGTAAAAATCGTCGTAGCTGGGACTACCCTGCTTACCTGAACAAATACTAATATTAATCAAGCCCTTGTCACGAGGAACCCTTAGGTCGTTATTCGCGGAGTACACCTTCGCCCCCTCGCAGACTCGAGTCTTTTTCATACCCGAAAAGTATCAGGTTACAACCCTCTATCTTTCCGGCTTGTTAGCCTAAATCTTGTCGCCAAAATGAGGAGGGCTCGGTACGGAGTACCTCGCGGGATCGAGATAGACCATAATTCAATATAATTTCTTTATACAGGTAGTTTCCACTCTCGCGGTGATCGGACAATTCAGTCGATTCTGATCTATTCAATTTAAAAAACGTCTGGCAGAAATCGGCGGGCGAAAAAAACCGGGCACATTTTTACGGACAGTCGAACAAGGCGATACCCGTTACATCAAAAAGAGTCCAAATCAATTTACAGCGAGATGAAAGCGGGGAAAATTCAGAGACACTAACAATGCGATTTCCGAGTCGCTGAAACGCCGAAGCGCTCTTGCCCTTTTCGTTGCATAACGAGTTCATGAATTCCATTAATCACACGACTTTTCACTAAAAGTCATTCATTGGCTTACGGGGAAATTCGTCTTTGATGAACTCGAGTGAAATTTCTGTACAGATAACTTCGTCACTCTCGGGGTTTCCTTTAGAACTACGCATTCTCGCAGCAAATACAATTATCATATTGTCGTTTGTGCGCTGAAGCTCATTTTCACTATATAGATGAGCTTTGGAAAATTAATGTTCATTTGTATTTCTCGTTTTTTCTCTTCTCAATCAAATTGCACTTAATTTTAGCGCTAAGTTTGGATACCTTGTCTGTAGCCTATGTACTGTTACAAGTCTTGGAACTCTCGTTGTCTGGTATTTGCCATTTCTTTTGTGCTTTTGGTTTTGGTTAGCTTTTCGGATTGCACTGTACAGTTATGTGAAAATGTGTGGGAAAAATTCACTACGGAGTCTACCGTGCAGAGCCTCGTATATTTAATCCGTTCTCAATTAGATGAATGGGAGAAAAGCATTGGCATTTCTTTTCAAAACCTCTTGGAAGCTAGTGCGAAGAGAAGCTGCAGTTAGGATTAAATAATAAGAAAATTCCACCGTCCTTTCACATCCAGATAAATTCCGGTCTCGCATAGCTTGCTGTTTTCCTAGCTCTCCAATAATTTTCAATTAGTTTTCCTCCCGCTAATTTCCTTCTTTTTTTTTTCATCTTCAACCTCGCGACTGGGCTGGATATTGAAAGTGTTTCTTATTTCCTTCAGTTTTAAAAGCCTGAGGTAAACGGAACTGATGTGCCAACGGCGAGACTGGAAAAGGAAACGAAGCTGATTGCAGCATACAGTAACTTTATTACTCTGGGGTTCAACTCTCTAGTTTTTCCCTGGAAAAAATGGGCTTCGAAATACCATACTGACTCTTCAGATGATTTGGTTTCTGGTGCTGATACCAAAAGTGCAAAGACACAAAAAAAAGAAACATTGAGCGGAGAGAGAGAGAGAGAGAGAATAGACCAGAGGCTTCGAACTTTGCTGACTAATCTCAATTCCAGGAAATAATTATCAACGATTTAATGAGTTAATTGATTATGTATGAAGACAGTCAGTGACTCAGTGAAGGTTTGACCTCATTTTATAAACTGGGTTAAGAATTAGCAACTCTGCATACAGAAGATGTTACCTCAGACGAGCTCTGCGATTATCAGAATAGCGACAGGACAGGAGGAAAAATAGCCTAGAGTATCGGGAGCAGGAAATGAAAATACTAATGCAATAGTTTCGAGGTATTCTGCAAGGGAACCTTCGCACATGTAAGTTAAGGACTTGAAGCTTATTCGAAGTTCTTTGATCACGGAAATCCAGCCATTTCCTCTCACCAATTTTCCGGGGTAATCCTCTCTTTAATAAAGGGTGAAAAGTCGGGCTCCTTTTCACCTGGATAAAAGACCTTCTTCCACTTCACACTAGGTACGGACTGGATTGGATATACCTATGTGATTGGCTTCACGCGAGGACTACGTACGAACATAAGAATGGGAAAATTTTCAAATAAGATCACACTTAGAACGTAGCGAGAGCTTTGATTCCAATTCTTATATTTATTAAAGTTACACAAATTTTCAGAGACGTTTAGACTGTTTTTGGAAACCATTTTGTTGGAGCTTGGATATGAATGATATTGAAATGGTGCTTCCGTTCTTCTCACGGCTACCTCCCTAAGGGTTGAGAGATTATTCCGAAGAAAGAAATTCATTTTTCCATGAAAATCTACTTCAACTTCCATGCTGAAACCTCTTTAACGTTTCACTGAGATGAACCATTATAATCCGTGGGTCCTGGGTGTTTTGGATAAGGATCTCTTAGCCTGACGTTAGCTCAAATTTTGCCTTCTTCCCTGAAAAAAAAGGAGGGAAAAAGCTCGAATCTAGACAATGGAAACTCCTCGGGTCAGCCACGTTACGATGTTCGAGGGGAGCCCATTCGCTGGCTCTGTGAGAGAAGGTGGCATTCTAGAGGTACCTACGTGCTCAGATTTTCAATCCTTACCAATGTATAAACGCCCTGACATATTAGCCAGTAGTTCAGCCTCGCGTGTGGTCGGCCATGCCAAGTAGTCTCGAAGCTCTTACCTCGCTGTGTCCTGATCCGTCATTCTGAGCTATGAAAACGTGAATTATGATTTCCTTTCGTTTCGTTTTTCAATTTTTTTTTTCCAATACCGCAACCTTCCGAGCTCATTTTTCGGTCTAGAACCCCATGAAATAAGAATCCCTCAGCCAGAATACTCGTTAGGTAGAATTCCCGTAGGCACATTGAATTTGGGGTGAAATTCGGCTGAAATTGGTCAAAACCCGGATATTCCAGCTCGTAATAAAACTGCTCAATTTACATAGACTTCCTCTTTTTCATGCAACATTCCACAAGAAATGGAGACTGTTCGAAATTAATGTTGTGATCAATTCTGATCATGTTTGTCATCATATAACATCAAACCTGATCATAAATAATCTTATGATTGGGACATTGGATTTGGGGTCGGTACGAACTCAAATTGGATGTTGGTCAACTTTTTTCATTACGTTCAAGGGATCTGCAACGTTCAAAGAGATTCTCTAGGCGGCAAACTTTGTACCGAAGGTTATCGTGTTCTGGAGTTGATCAAGAGCCAGATGAGGAATCCAGGAAGAGAACGGTGCCAGCAAGGGTCTCTTACAGAGCTATGTACATATCGAATGGAATCGTCCCCGGGTTCACCCCTCGGAGATCCGAGATCGTCTCGAGTAGGGGACAATAGCGGATACAGTAACTTCATCGGGTTAGGAGAAATTAATGAATATGACGTTACCACGACCTCAGGATCCTCCGGTTAACGAGAGTCAACCTCGTCTCGACGTCAGGCATTGTACACAGACGAATTTCCGGAGCAAACAATTCTCCGTACTCCATCGGAGAATACGGATGGATGGATTTCCGGTTCGGCTTTGACAATAATTCACAATTCTGAAGGGGCTTCTATCATCACCCCACTTCTATCGATTCTGCATGGAGTTGTGGTTTCCCGAACATTCTTTCACGGAGACCGGAGTGAAGTTACCGTTCAAAGTTCACCAAAATTAGTCGATCTAGTGGCTAATTAGGACAGCTCGAAGCCATGGAAACTACGAGGCTCCAGAACTCTGAGACGATGCTGATTTTCTTGGTAGTTTGAAGCGAACACGTCAAACTCGTAGGGCAAACCTCTCGAGATATTCAAAGGAGTTTAAAGCACAGAGGGATCGCGATGTCGATACTCCTTAGAGATGAAACTTTGCCGGTAGATGACTAAAGGAAGCTTTTGGATCTCGAATCATACAGCGAATGAATTGAACGTGTGCATAGGTGAACCTTTATAATGTTGCAGTTCGTGGAAAGGAAAAAAAGAACTTAGCGCGAGACTCGACCAGATGTCGTGGATTTTCTACTGCAAAACTTGTTCAATTCGGTCCGATGTCAGTCGCTCCAGTGGTACACCAAAGAATTATTAAAAACCCTCATAATTCTTGAATAAAGGGGCAACATCACAGAGCGAGTTTCAAACTTTTGTTACAAAATGCAGTTTTATGGAAACGTTGCATGCCAGAACAGCGTGCATTAATTTAAAGTGGTTTTTTTCGAGGACTTGTTCCGGGTCTCCTTTTTCATTGTCTTGGACAATTTTTTGATAACTCGCTTCATAATTGTGTGAAAACTTTGGCCATGATGTCCGTGAAGCGGGGGAATTTTTCTCGGCTATATTCCATTGTGTTTGGCTCGGCCTGTTCGCTTATGCATCCGGTTTTCGCGTTTCTTTAAGCCCGAAAGAGCGACGGTTTAATTAACATAAGTTCCTACCTTCTCTCGAGGAACATCCCCGTGTTGCTGTACCGAGCCGAGTCGAGCCGGGAGGCGGCCTATCCTGAGGGAAATTACCAAGATGGAGCGGTAAAAGTATTGTCTGCTTGGTCCCGACGCCCAGGTCCTACCTGCGCCACCCATGATGATGATGGTGATGATGATGGAGCGACGATTATTCGCACGGTTCATTTGGCAGGCGTTCTCATCGTCGATGACGACACGATTTTTGGGACCGTTTGGAGTGCTGGAAAAAAATTTATGTAAAGTGCATTCTAGATCCTGAGGATCTGGAAAAGCTTCCCTTCACACGTACCGAGTCGACCAAATTTTCGCTCGGCTGGCAGCCTCTCTGATCATTGTGTTACCTCTGAATTAATAAACGAGAGCGCGAGGTAGACGTAGACCATTAGGCTGCAGTGAGAAAAATACAGTCTTCTCAAAACTGGGTCAAGAAATTATTTTCAATCTTCTACTAATGCGGATGTCTTTATCATATTCTCGGAGAAAATCATGTTATACATAAATATACAACAATCAGAACAGAAGTTTGGAAACGCAATTCTGCATTTTTCGTCGGAAAATCGTCGAGATATTTCGGGGTGGAGTTTTCCTGCGGCAATATTTTCAACCGGTATTATTTCTCCAACGGCAGCGTATTATATCTAGAAGATATGTAAATTGGGGCAACGACGTCATAAATCGTCGCTGGGGACGAGAATAAGAATCGAGGGATCGATGCCCGGCAGAAACCCAGGGGCTATGCGAGTGACGTCATATCCGGGCTCGTTAATTCGGTATTTTCTGGTCGACGTGGACCCGCAGCCCCTTGCTGCGCGTACTTCCATCCTCGGAGTCGAGAATGGGCAAAAACGGAGAAGAATCGGCGGAGGGTATTCCGAAAATTCCGAATAAAAGCTTCGATCCTGAAGCTGCAATTGTTTTGCATAACAACATCGGTTCGGAGGGAAGTTTCCATCAGTACTCAAAGGGTGTCTCCATGTCTTAGCGCGTCAGAGTGGTGGGTGAAATTCTTGAATGAATAATCACTGCGTGCAAACTATAGTCGTGCATATCTTATTAGTTTAGCCGAGGTAGAAGTCCCTCAACACTTCAGTCAAACGCAGAACCCTGCAGTCTTGAGATATACTGATGGCAGGTCCCTCAGCCCTAGGCATGATGTGTACCCTCCAACAGATCCATCTCATACGTTCACCAGAGTCTGCGTATGCTGAAACATTCTCTTTCGTAGGACATCTCGGCAAATTACATAGCAGCATGTTCACCGCACTCCATCTGCCCCTGAATGCTACGAGACATTCGGTTATCCCTCTGTTCGTTGTGTCAGCTCATATCTCTGTGAAAATTCCTCCATTCTTTCAAGGTGTACGTACCTGAAATTGCGAGGGCATATCGACTTGTCTATTGGCTCCTGAAGAGTTAGGGAAAAACATCTGAAACTAACAATTTCAGGTCTCCCATTTCTTGTCTACTTACCGTTGAGTTTTCCTCATTCGTTTGATTTTCTTCGTAATTTTAGTTCAAAGGAAGCCTCGACCCTCGGGCTATCAAGTGTTCCATGGTTTTCTTATACATTTCGTTTCTATAAATTTCGCAGATTTGCAGATTGTCACTTTACCGGAAAAGGAATAACAATTTAATATCGCAAAAAGATCGTTTGCTGATACCCGGGACGTGATATTTCCGAAAATCAAAATGTAATTCGAGAATTGGAAAATCGTTTGTCTTCAAGAAAGCGACTGAATTTTAGAATTTCATCAATATCGTCTCTGGTTCGTGTTCTTCCTCGTGAATCTTTATTGTTCATTCAGCTGGAAAATTCGATGGCGGCCAATCAAGGCCAGATAAATTTTCGAACTGTTCGATTCAATCCCTAAGAAGCGGGTATCCAAAATCGTGTTCACCGTTCCGAAGTCTAGACGAAGTTCTGGTAAAATTTTCCCCTGCATAAATCCTTTCTTATATATACATATACATCTATATAGTATATCTACAAGGCGGTGGTTGGCGGTGACATACGACTGTGAAATTAATCCGGATTCCGTAACCGCTGCTGCTACGCTGCCTGATTCCTGGCTGGTAAAATAATCGAACTAACTAACTAACTAACGAAGGCTTGAAGGTAGGAAGGAATGAAGCCAGAAGTGGGCCAGATCCGGACCGGCGTGGCGAGGCATGAGTGGCATAAATTTCCCGGTACACGCCAAGGGAGGATCCGGCATCCAACCCCCTTAAGCCTCCGCTGGGCCAACGTGGGGTGTTAAATTAAATAATATATTACACATCGTGCGACAGACTCCAGCAACCCTTTTCTCCCTCTTTTGGCCCTTCCTTTCCATCAGCCAGAACCAGTGGATCAAGTCGGCCAAGCATGCTTCGCAATACGGGAAGGATTTTTTGTTTCTTGTTCATTGGAAAATCTAGAATAAATCTGACGCACAAACAGCAAACATTTTCCCACCGATTTCAAATCGCAGTTTCGCCGTTACTCTCCTCACTCGCCTTATTCTCCTTTACGCTTCGTCGAGCGGATTAACGACACCCAGTCAAGGCGTGACGACTGGGTTAGCCACGCGCGCGTATTTCGTGGAAATGAAAAGCAAATACCGAAAGTGAGACGCGGGGTCGAATCACCAACGAAAAAATACCGTCCGTGGGGACGTAGCGGGAAAGAAACGCGGAAAAATCCTTTACAAAATCTTTTATAATTGGATAAATGGATGATGAAAAAAAAAAATTGAATAAAACGAAGAGTAAAAAAATTTTAACCGAACGAAAACCCAAGCGTATCAGTTCACAGGCGGTGGGTAAATATGGGAAAATGTGTGACCATAAACCGTCGGAGAGAATATGAAAAACGGTTCAGAAAAAGTACATTTTCTTTTCCATTTTGTTCATTTTGCAAAGTAGAGGGAAAAAGACTGAATGTTCGGATATTTTTAATATTATCAAATTTCCGCAGACGGAGGTGCGAAAAACTCTTTGGATTTTATCAATTGGAGTTTAGTTAGCGTTTTTGCATTCTCATGATATTCATGAAAACATCGAAATAAGGAAAACATGAAAGAAGTTGACATTCTTTCTAACGTCTATCATTGCTAACGAGAATGATCTTCCGGTTTTTTTCTTCTTCTTCTTTTTATGACCAAGAAGATGCAGACGAAATCAAGTCAGAATTCTGTGGAATTTGGCATGAAAAATTATTTGATCCAGAAATTATTATTAGGTAGTACAAAGTGCTAATAATTTCGCCAGAGAGGCATGCAGAGATTAATTTGAAGAAGGTAATTTCAGAGCTAAAATATCAGTGAAGTATATAACTTGATCAGACCGAGTCGAGACTTGATGAAAAAGAAACAATTTCAAAAGGCATATTTCAAACTTCAATTAAATTTTGGGAATTTACGAGAAATAATTTCTGTGAATCGATATTTCGATCAAATATTACAATTGTTTCACGCTGTACCTACCTTCATTTACGCAAAATTTTGCGGAACGTAGAAAGTACAGGCAGTTTCCTTTTATGATCGTACAAAAGTATGATTTCATGATGAGGATGTCATGACATTGCACGTGACTTCAAAACTTCAAAGGAATTACAGAACGTCAGATTTTTCATAAATAATTAGTCTATAGTATACAAAAAAATGTAATTTTTTGACAAACGTATGTCGTAGGAACGTCAAATGGACTTTCTTTCCATTGATTTGACCATGACTCGATTAGATCCTAAGTTTTGATTTTCTTGTTGTTTCTTCGGCCCAAAATATGGGGCTTCTGATGCTGAGTTTCATCCAATGGGCCTTTCTTCAATCCATTCGTGATTGATCAAGTGAGCAATTCAAGCAGCACAAAGTCACGACAAATGACAACTATGACGTAATTTTGCTTTCAATATTCATTTTCAATGGTAGATTCGTGCAGATTCAATGATATTTTCTCCAAAAAAAAACAACCCTGCAAGTTCCTTGTCAGTAGGAACATCTTGGTTGACCATAATTGTTGTAGATCTTACCGTTAGCTTCGAAATGAGTGGTTGATGAACACACTAGCTCATCGATTCCCAAAGTATCATCAAATAACTAATTTTTCTGGTGAACCACACAGCTGATCCGGAAATGATTGTCATTGGAAAGGCAATCTGGCAATTTTTGCGGAATGAGTTCGCATGTGGTGGATTTCGTCTTCGTATTTGCAAGAGAGTTTCGTAAAATGATTTTAGTATCCTTTTACATTACATATTTCTCTGCTCGGTTTTTGTCCGTGATTAACGTTTTACCCAAATTTGCATTTGACTGCAGAGTGGGTAAAAGTTGAAAATTACTGCTCGCACCCAGTTTCCGAGCTATTACAAAGGCCTGCCCAGCTGAGGGCGCTTCGTACAGGCTCGAATATCCTTAGCTTAGGTTAGGCTAAAGGGAGCCGGCTCGAAGTAGGCAGTTGGTACCTACCAACCAGTTCCAGATTGTTGCCGAGATAACAAGCCCAGGCTCCAGTCGGACTTACAACCGAACACGTAGTTACCATGGTAAACGGGATTAGGCGGTGTTATGTTTGAGTTTAACTCCCACAGCTGAGCTCTACATGCTGTGTAGAATTATTGATAATCATTTTGCACCAAAGTGCGAGAAATGTCTCATATTTATATCCTTTTGAGGCGTTTTTGCGTCATGAAAACAGAAAAATGTAGCGTCTTAAAGAAGAGATAATCACTTGTCAAGAAGATGGAAAACATACCTTCAGTGTCAACTCATGATATTGGGAGAGGCATAATCGAAATGTGACCAAGTTTGCCGGTACACCCGGGTAATTGGACGTCAAATCGCGAAAACGAAATCGAAAAATCGACCTCGACTTCTTCGATTTCGATCCGAATTTCAGGAAACGTTGTGTTCCACTAGAAAACAACTCATGCAGAATGATTTTGAAGGAAAAAATATATATTCAAACTAGGGGGGCTTCGCCCCCCTGCGCGCTTCGCGCGCCAACCCCCCGATTCGGGTTGTATTCAGTAATATTTTGTACATGGTGAAAAAAGTCAAGAAGAAGAAATTGAAAATTCGGTATGGAAGGAAAAAGTGTGATCTCGGTTATAGTGGTGTGGAAACGATAATATTCGGATTGAAATCCTTTCCGGACGACTTCGGGGCTCTCCGGAAGACTTCGGGTCTTTCCGGACGACTTCGGGTCTTTCCGGACGACTTCGGGTCTTTCCGGAAGACTTCGGGTATTTCCGGAAGACTTCGGGTATTTCCGGAAGACTTCGGGTCTTTCCGGAAGACTTCGGGTGTTTCTTCGGGTACTTCGCTTCGCGCGCCAACTACCCGATTCAGGTTGTATTCAGTAATATTTTGTACATGGTGAAAAAAGTTACGAAAAAAAATTGAAAATTCTGTATGGAATGAAAAAGTGTGATCTCACTTATAGTTGTGTGAAAACGATAATATTCGGATTGAAATCCTGTCATATCTTTATTCTGATTGAAACCCCGATTTGGGTTGATCAAATTAAATCAAAATTATTCAAAATTTGAAAAAAAAAAAAAAAAAAAAAAAATTC
>JAFFZH010015907.1:0-70187 GCA_018420115.1 Euura saliciscinereae
ATTTCCTCTCACCAAGATCTATTGATCGTTGTTATTGCATTATTACATATTGAATACTGTTATTATATCGTAAAAAATACACGACGCTATGCTGTGCAGTCGCCTTTACTGTAATCAACGCAAACTTGTATATTAGTTGAGAAAAAGAAAGAAAAGAAAAAATTCAATAAATAACAACAAAAAAATATACATACATGCAAATAATTTCTTTTATTCTAATTTTTCTTTATTAACAGAATTTGCATGACTTCAGGTAGCAATTTCTCCTTCCAGACTCTCATTTTCTACATCGTCGATATGAAAGAACGATTTTTTCACCTCAGTCGCAGGCAGTAACGTCGATTGGATAGATGAAACATTCTGCGGTTCGGATTCATCGGATGGGATAATCTCCACGCTCTCAGAATTCTGGAGAATAAATAATCATTGAAAATTTCTTCCCGAATCGAAAGATTCGTTCGAATATTGACCTCCGATCGATCGAAGCCTTGATCTCCGTCTCCTAGACTAAGGATCTCTGGTTTCATCACGTCTCCACTATCCGGAAGCGTGATTCTTGTTTTTAAAGCTCTCACGAGGACGACACCCTGGGATAATCGAATTTACAACAGAATAAAAAAAAAAAAAACTCTAAATCTGTATAATCGAATGAATTCAAATTTCAAGTACGTCGTCGGTTAGCCGATCAGCTACCATCCGCATGTAGTCGTTAACGTCTTCGATTTCATCGGATAATTCTTGTCTACGCTCTTCGTAGTAGGAATCGCTGTTCCATGGGTCTTCGGGATCGCATCCGAGCAGCGGAGAGCATTTTTGAGGATCAAAATTCGCTAAAAGTAGAGCAAAGAGTAGGAATAAACGAGTCCTCGCACCTTTCGGCATTGTGAAATTCGGAAAAGTTAATTTTGATAACGTTAAAGATAATTGATTGACTGAAAATTTTTAACAACTGAATCTAATGAGCAAACAGACTTTTCAATTTTGTTTTCTATCAATCTTCCATTTTTTCTTCAAGTGATTGAATAAATAGAATCTCGTTAATAATATATCGTGTGTAATGTAATTATATTAAGATACTTAAACAATATAGCAACAATATTGATTAATATATACATTTGTTAACTAGTTGTGTGTATAATTATTATCATTATTTGTTCTTTCATGATTTCTTTTTTTTATATATCCTGATATCAAATATATTGAATATTGATTGTAATTGTGGTATATTATAAGTGTGTAGTAAATATAATTGTAAATATGTATATCAATAATATCGGTTTTTAATATAATGTAATATTTAAATAAAAGTATTTAAAAATCTAGAACAAAAAAAGAAGTATAGCTGCACCCGTTTCACATTATTCAGGGTTTGGATAAAGAAATAATGTTATATATATATAGTATAATTGGCGGAACTTTATAATGATTGCTGCCTCTGCAATAATAGCTGTATACAATACATTATAATGTTATATAAATTCATTCTTCAATTATTATCCATTCTCCATTTTTTTTATCTTCACTTAACAATTCAATTCTCAATTCATTCAATAAATTGTGTAAATATATTATGTACTTTTTTTGTTTTTTTGTTTTGTCTCTTATTACTTAATAATTAATATTGACATGATTATTATTACTATTACTGAATAAAATAACTGTAATCTATATTCTATATAAATTAACATACGAAGCAATTTATATGATTATTTAACAACGTTTTATATTTAAAAAAAAAACCTTAGAATTTTTTTTTTCTTTTATCAAGTTACTGGGATTTTTTTTTTCTTCTTTCAACAAATTGTGCGTAGAAAGATTCAATTCCAAGTTAATCACTTTTTTTTTCCTTCTCAGCCGTTTCTTTATAAAAAGATATGCATTATTCTTCCTTACAGTTAAATAACGATTATTAGTAATATTAAGAATTCGTTACGTGAAAAAAAAAACATAATAATAATAATAATTTGTTGAAAGGCACATTATTTCGATTGTCTTTTATATCGCTGATAAATGTTTAATTTTATATATGAAAATTTCATGAACCCATGACTTTTGTGCCATTTTAAACATTATAATTAACTTCAATTAACTTTGAGATTTCATTTTCATTTTAATTTTTATCTTTGAAAAATTAGTTTGAGATTATTAAAAAAAAAAATAATAATAATAATAATTGACAAAAATTAAAGATGAACGAAAAAAAAAATTCACAGAGAAGAAGAAGATTGATAGATCGATAAAAATATGTTTCTTCTTCTTCTTCGTTTTTTTTTTCTTTACATTATATGTATGTATATCATAAAATATCAAATATCACCATACGTGTAATATAATCTGTTATTAAATTTACTAATTTTGGTTTCATACGTTTTTCCTCATTTTCAGAATATCTATAATATCCTTATTTTTAGTCCCTCTTCCAGCTCAAAAAAAAAAACAAGTCTCACAATTTTGGATATTAGATCGTTAATTATTATCATTATTATTAATTCTATTCCTTATTAGATATTCATTTTATCTTTCATTCGATTTTTCTTTCTTCTTGTTTTTTTTCTTGCTTAAATATTTCAATTCATTTCAATATACACTAATGACGACGGGCTCAGGATTACTAATTCCTCTCTATATCCTAATTCCTCAACGGGTCTAAACTCTCCAATGAAAAATCGTCCGTTCCGATTGAAAGACCTCTGCTGAATCCGTCCTGGAATAAAAACACAATTAATACAATAATTCATATTCAAACTAATCTAAAATTAATAATTTTTTTTCTCTCCCAATTCCTACCTTCATTTCTAAAAGCCTTTTGTCCAAAAGACCGATAGCGTTCTCAAGTTCCTGTTGACTTGGATTAAGCGCCGATGTCGTAGCCCCGAATTCCCCCATTTCGAACGGGTCGCTCATATCGGTTTTAGCAACGCCTCCGGAAGCCGTCGGATTGAACGGAACGCTGCCGAACAAATCCTCCTTGACTCCGTTCTGCCTTCTAGAATCCTTAGTCGCCTTCGGCGGAGGAGCAACTGTGAAAAAAACAATGATTAGAGATCAAAATCAATCTACAAAATAAAAAATAAACGAAAACTCACGAAGCGGAGGAGAACTGGCTACTCCGTTAGCCTGCGGAAAGAATATTTGCGACCCCGACTGAATCTGTCCTCCGTTCGGTATCGGATTGTTGTTAGATTGATGACCGAAAGGCGAAGTACCGTTCGTCAATCCTTCGTGAGCCCTTGGATTGAAATCTTCCTCAAATTCGTCCATGAGAAGACCCTCGAGTTTAGTGCCGACCGTGGGCGCTGGTGTTTCGCTGCTAATCAATCGAACACAGTGTTCATTTACTCCAAAGAGAGAGAGAGAGAGAGAGAGAGGCGATAGAATCTCTATATTTACCCGATAAAATCGTCGTCGAAACTTTTTTCAAAGCTCCTAGGCGGCACCGGCGGAGGCTGTTGCACTCCGTTCGACGTATTTCCGTTGCTATCGCTGTTCGTACTGATCGATGATTTACTCGAACTTCCGTTGAATCGAGGCTTCGAAGAAGTGTCATTGAGAGAGGAAGACGAGCTTTCGGGGGACGTCGGAGAACCCGGGACGTGTAAAATATCCGGAAGATTGTTTTGGGACAAGTATATAGATACGTCAGCCTGGGAAAAAAAAAAAATCAAACAGCGTTAGAACCGGATTCATCTGATATTCGACGCAATGAAAAAACACCAACCGATCCCTTGATGGTAGCGATATCCTGTAACCGTTGTCTGTAAATGTTATTTTCATGCTCCAAACGTTTGATTTTATGCTGTAAGACCATGCTCCGTCTCTGACTGCCCAAATCCTTTCCCGAAGTTTCTAAAAATCTTCTATAAGCGAGATCGAATGCTTGACCGATGGTCAGTGTTATCTCTTCGGATAATTTATCGCTAACGAATACGAAACACGTGTGTCTTTCAGCATCTTCCTCCTTCGCTATGAAACTGAAGAATTTTTTCTCTCCCTTGTCGTCCGCGCAGTACGATATACGATGAAGAGGATATTGATGCATTATTCGCTGGGGATATGAAGAAATATCAGAAATTAAAATCTAACAACATGAGTCGTTAATTTTTACACAATTAATTCTACCTTCGGCGTCGTCTTGGTTTTTGGTTCTTGAATAGCGACTCCGTCTATGCTGATGGTCAACTCGACCTTAGGAGTCTTCGTTCCCTCGCTCTTTCTCAATTGTTGATTGAATTTGAGCTTGCATGTTGCTTCTTTGACGACATCGATTCCCTTAGGTTGATCAACTTCGGTGCTTCCAAGATACTGAGATCGAAGACGACGCATGAATTTTAGTGATTAGAAAAAATTAGAAAATCGTTACAGATCCATTAGATAAATTCTTGTCTTATGTAACCTCGGGTTTGTACAAATATTTCAAAGTTCGTTCAACTGACACGTGTTTTGAACGAGATAACAAAAAAAAAAAAGAAAGAGATACGATCGTCGAGAGAAAAATTAACATATCGTAGCAAACAATTAATGACAAGAAATTCATGTAAAAATTCATCGTACGTTAACGATCATAACAAATAAATTATCGGCTACGGTAGAAGCGAAAAAAAATATAATTAAAGTTTGCAGAAATTGAATTTGCATTCTCGCCAGACTCAATATTCTCAAGTACACGGTAAATGTTGTTTCAATGTCAGACCTACCTTCTTGACCTTCTTCCAAAAAAAAAAGAAATACAATAATATTAAAATACAATTATTATAATACCTTAACTAAATAGGCGATGTGACCCTTTTGAAGAGCGTCCGGTGAATGTATCCAATTTCTGTTTGTTCCGGCTGTATTGTGATTGATTAAAAAAGAAAAAAAAAAGAAGAAGAAAAGAATTGTTTAGAAATTGAACGTTTTTTTATTAATAATAATCGTAAAATCTTACCCGCTCCATTTTTGCTCGGTTGATTTTTATTGTTGGTAGAATTCTGGGCCCATTTTAACAATGTTGAATTCCTCATGTTAAGCGATACCCGGATATCCACACGACGTAATGATTATTAAAAAAAAAAAAAAAAAAACTACTACTACTATTAAGTCTTGTACAGTCGACGAGCAGTTTTTGTCAATAGTCTGTAATCAGATAATAAAAGAAACAGATGTATATATAGAAATAAAGTGAAGTCGGCATGGCTACAATATCTGGTCTCCGTGTCATGTGAAGACTGAAAATATCAACTCCCTTAAAAGACACGTACATATATCCCTGGGATAAACTCGATACCATTCTATATATGCACTATTCATGGATACAGTATTGTATATAGAAAATTGTATTCACTATTCAATGACCGAGAGCGAAAAGAACCACACGGAGCGCAGAGCGGCATGGTCAGCCTTGGTTTAACGAAGGCCAAATCCTTTCATGTTTCATCATGCCATAAATGACTGATCCACTACAATTTAAAACTAACTAACTAACTAACATACCACAACGTGACATCAAGTCGGTTGAATGATTTTTCTATAAATAGGTAATATATATATTTTCTTTCTATCATCGTCGTAAGGGAAGAAGGGAACAAAAAATTCGATTATTTGTGTCTTATTATTTAAGATAGTCGAGAATAACAATAATCACGTCTGCATTGTGAAAATGAAAATGATATGAATTTAAGATGATAATATTTTTGAGAACGAAAGAATGCCTTTCCGCTTTGGGAATTTATTCATATTGTATACCTATAAGTATTTCGAATTTCGCGTCTGAACAAACCAGATTGATTCATAAAGATGAATAAATAAACGAATAAATGAGATTGCAAAAGAAAAAGAACAATTCAAACACTTGTGACGATAGAAGTTACACGAATTTCTCCATTCAAGGTGAACTTAGATTCAAGATCAGAGATTCTTTCCATAAGCCGTTGAATCTGAGACTCGATTTGTGAATATAAAATTCGACAAAAAAAAAAAAGAAAGAAAGAAAGATAAATAAAAATAGAAAGAGAAACATTTTTTCCTTAAATTTGAAAAAATATTCTCAGAAAATTAATATCTCATTATTTATTCGAATGTAGGAATAAAAATGAAAAAAAAAAACAAAAAAAACGAAAAAAATTTATATAATTCGTCGAATCATCTGGGACAAAAACCCTTTCTTATCGATCGTTACGTAAGAATTAAATTTCCAAAGACTACGCCAGATGGCGGGACTCGTTTTTTACCGAATAATTACGTCACATCGTGGCGCGAAACATATAAAATTTCAAACAAACGTTATTCACAGAACACTCTGAATTTACAATACAATAATTGTATAATAATAATAATAAAAAAAATGTTCTGTACTTTGAATGTTTCAAAATTTCAACAACACCAGATGTCAGAATGTGCGATATTTCATAAATCTACAGGTTTCACCCGTGGGGCAAGAACCTTAGGCATTGAAAATGTTTTTTAAATTACTCTACGCTCGGCTGTCACTAGCCTAACGAGTTTTAGGTTCATATCCCTAGCGTTCGCTGTTCACGAAAAATTACGGTATGTTTTTTTTCCAACAAACGCTTGAATTGTTCCTAATTTTTTTAAATAATAATAATCATTTGTTAAACATTTTGACATTTTATCTGTGTCATTTTTTAGAATTATTAATAGTCAATTGTTCTTTTAGTTCTCGAAGTACTAGGATTCATTTCATCCATCGCGGTATAATTGTCAGTTTGCGACGTACTCGATGACATTTCGACTATCACGGTATAATAGGGCTGTGCGAATATTCGAATTTTCGAGTTATTCGTCACGAATCGAATAGTAAAATTCGATTCGAAAATCGAATCGAATAACTCGAAGTTTCGAATAATTCGAAACTTCGAATAATTCGAATAGTTCGAGTTATTCGAAACTTCGAATAATTCGAATTATTCGAATTATTCGAACATTCGAATTATTCGAATGGTTCGAATATCCGAATAATTTGATTTGTTTGACAATTGGGTCTTTTTAGAAACAAGAATTGGCTATTCTCAAATAATCTATGTAGAGTTGCCGAGCTATTCGTATTTCACTTCAGACAATATACATACCTACATGAGGAATATTCTTGACTATTTGTCAACATTGATCAATTGTATCATCATCATTATCACTATTACTATCGTTATTGTCATTATTATTATTATATCAATTATTAGAATAATAATAATTATTATTGCTACAATTATTACAATAATAATAATTATTATTAATATCTTGGTGTGTGGCCTCCTAAAATCTGACTGTAACAGGGTGTCTAGCTTCTTGGAAAACCTGGACTTCCTGGAAATCTCAGGAAACATTTCTTCTCCTGAAATATCCTGGAATTCTCAGGGAATTTCGGGTTCACTGAGGGAATTTTTCTGATGGTGATCAATTTTTTTCATTTCTTTTTTCTTTCGGAAATTCAAAACCAGTTCAAATTGCAAAAGAAAAAAAATATTCAAGTATAGCAGTTCGTTTGAGGTACACGAGCCTGAGAAATTGACCGGAAAAAAAACGTTGACATGATATGAAGCTGAAGCTAGCAGCCATAGTTAGCAGCCAAACATTTCAAAGTTCTCCGGAATAAAATCACACAGTGAAGATTCATGTCGATAATTCATTGAAAGCATTCCCTTACATAATATGTCACAAAATTCAAATTCTGTCGCCTCATTGTCTTATTTTTAACCGACTTAAGAAAAAGAGGAGGTTCTCAATTCGGTTGTATTTTTTGTCTTTCTTTTTTTATATTCGTTACCTCATAACTCCGTAATTTTAATTGAATTCGGCACTTTTGGCTGCTCACTATTGCTGCGAGCTTCAGCTTCACAACATGATTGGTCCACGAGAGCAAAATCGTATTTGTATACACGTGGAATACCATGGATTTCTCGGGGAACCTTACATCCTAACTCGAATAGACACCCTGTGTAAAGAAACAAATTCAAATTCAAACGAAGAAATTTAGACGCAAAAAGATAGAAGGATTTCGAAGAAAGAAGGTTTTCAAGAAAATTGGAAATTGAAAAATATACGACAGAACAGTTGGTTGAGAACAAATAAAATTGAAGAACAAAACTGTACATATTTTTTCATCAATTTGTAGCCGAAGTAATGCTCGTGTAACCGAAAATTACTTCGATTCGAACTTAACGTAAACGAAGTAGTCGTTTCATTTTTTTAAAAGTGGATCAGCTCCCGCATAAATCAGGATGGAATTTAAAAAATGTGTGTGCAGAAAACAATTTGGACAAAAAAGCTTCAGATTTTTGAGAAATAAAAATCTAGACGCAAAGTGAGTTTTATCTGTGGCATAGTTCGTAATAGATTGTTGATCGGGTTTGGATGTGTTTCCTTTTTCTAAACAGTACGCGTATACATCTTTTTGAGAGTGTGCAGCCATCGTAAGATCCGACGAATCATCGAATATTTAAAAAAAAATCGACTTATTCGAACTATTCGAATATTTCGAATATTCGAATTATTCGAATATTCGAATTATTCGAATAGTTCGAATAGTTCGAATATTCGAATTATTCGAATAGTTCGAATAGTTCGAATATTCGAATTATTCGAATTATTCGAATTATTCGAATTATTCGAAGATTCGAACTATTCGAAAACTCGAATATTCGATTCGATTTTCGAATCGAATAGCACTATTCGATTCGATTCGATTCGAACACTATTCGCACAGCCCTACGGTATAACTAACCATAATCCACATTCGGTTCTCTTGTTTATATTAAAACAAGAAACTTTCATACTTCCCATGCCCACCATATTTATCCACTCCGCGACTGCAACAATTAAAACGTTACATCCACGATTTGTCTCCTGTACTTTCTAAACACACCCAAAATAGAAGCATTTTCAATGCTAATTTCTTGTTCAACGTGTGGACAATATCAATTGATTTTTTATAATAAAAAAAGAAAGAAAGAAAGAGAGAGATATACACACACAGATAGAACTAGAAGAAGACGCGTAGTTTATTTTAGTAGTGTGCAAATACCGCGGGGCACATTGCATCGCAATTAGCATAACAGCTCAGAGACACGTGTCTATCGCATGGTTAAATATTATGTATAATCACAATTTCTATGATTGACTTTTTCAAGAAATAACCCAAAGTCCAGAATAATAAGAAAAAAATATTATTATCGCGTTATATGAATAAAATTTTAACAAAAGAAGAATGAGAAGATTCAAACTTTCTATTATAAATAAATATCATTATATAGATATATCATCATCGTTATTATAGCAAAAATTAAAGGCGGTGCCACGAGGTCAGTGAGTAGTAGGGAAAAAAAATAAATAATAATAATAATATATATATCAATATACTGACAAATATATTATGACTATAATAATTAACAAGTTTATCATCGGGTCGAGTTATAACGCAAATACGACTATCCAGAGTTCATAGGTCGTTTCTGCAGTGTTATTGCCACACATATACATATGTACAGTTAAACTGTCAATTGATGCTCTACAAACACATGATTTCGTTTTTATATCCCCATTCCGCGAAATATCGTCACTATCATTTTATCCTCATGCAATATAAATAGTATAAAATTCTACCCAGATCTTCATTATTTTATTATCCATAACACATAAAAAAAACAACCACTAGATAATCAATCAATTAATCTAGTCTATTAATACTCGTGCGCTGACATAGATTTGACGAAAACATTGGAAAAAACAAAAAATTCCAACTTATAGCATTATCATCATTATTATAATACAAATGTTATAGAGAACCAAAGTCAAGGAGAAAGTGCGTTCAAGTATATATTTTCTAATTGCGACCACAACCATCCAGAGTATACATATAGTTACAGTATATACTAGGTTACATTAACCCAGGACAAAATTACTACGTTCAATTTTCACTTCCTGTCCTAGTAGGTACATATCTACATATGTTGAAAATAAATAAATAAATAAATAAATAAATAAATATAATATAGGTATGTACATAAAATCGTCATTAAAATGATCCTAAATTCTGTCTCGCTGCTGCTTTTTTTCTTCTTCTTCTTAATCAATTTATCGAGGTAATTTTCTCTTTTTATTCCACTCTCTTTAATATCTCTTGTCTAATCCAATTGAACATGTAGTACATATATACAATACACAAAGGTTTTTTGACCCTCTTTCTTGTTGTGTGAAAAACAATGTACCTATCACAATATACATATATGTATAATTGATTGTTTCTTAATTGAATCAAATTCAATGAGATTAAATCAAATCAAATCAAGTCAGGGTTTAAAGAACTCTGATTAAAGAACGAAAGTAGCATCAATAATTGTTGTACAGATAAATAAACAATCTATATAGATATATTATATTGAAAATTTTAATATACAATTTAATATTTTCAATAAAATATTAAATAATGAAAGATTATTATGTTATACGTGCACTCGATTCAATCGTATATAAATACATATATGTGTATCGCAATTTATCCATTATTATCCATTCTATATACGTAGAAATAATAATTATTGTTAATCAATTTTCTCAATGAATCAATTTCAATGATTGCGTTGAAAATATGTATAATCTCAATCTTGCGATATGTACAAAGGAAGAAAAGTCATATTCATACATAACTATACACGATGAAGCAATTTTTGTTTTTTTTCAATTATAATTCTACATACTGCAATAATTATGACACAGTGCAGTGCGACTGGCGTCGTTGCGTAAATAAAAAAAAACGGATCCAATCCTTCTCTAGTCTTCGTTATATCGCGTATAATTAGTATCATAGGGTATATATAAACATATATATGATGATGAAACAAACTGAACTAATTACGCGTTTATAAATTGAAACGTTTATATCGCCACACATATGAATACAAAAAAAAAAAAAAAATCACTATTTCGTTATATTATCGATAAATTAATCAATAAAAACGACAACAATTAACGAAAGAAAAAGAGGCAATTAATGTAATAACAATATATAAAGATTATTTATATTCGAATTTACTGCAGGCTGCACCGAGAATTGTTGAAAATTTGATTTTCTCTCTAAACTCGTAGATAAAAACGAACGAAAGAAAGAAAGAAAGAAAAAAAAAGTAGTCAACTAATCAAGAAACTGCGCAGAAGTCGATATAATCGAGATGATATAACGAAAATTATGATTATTATTATTACTATTATTATTATTATTATAACACAAATTCTAAAGTTATATAGTCGAATATTATATAGTTATAGGTACACTGCAAGGACGAGAAAGAAAAAAAATTATCTAAAGTACCTCCCATTCGAGACGTGGTACGTAATTAAAATTTTATTGACCCCAAACCGTCGCAAAAATATGTTGCTTCTTTATGCCAAAGTTTATAACTGTAAACGTAGACGTTCTGAGGATCTACGATAAACGGTATAATATTGTAACTCCATATATGTAGAGAGATAGATAGATAGAGAGAAGGAGGAGATACGAGACACCATAATATTATTCCATTTTGAATTATAATACATATTAAAAAAAAATATATATATATATATATGTATTTATGTAGAGAAGAAAATAAGACGAAACGATAAATAAATAACATCAACGATTAAATATACGATTTAAACCGAATTATATAGATATAAATATATTTCATGTGAACTGTGAATAACATATAATGCAGTATAATGACAATGTAAAATAATAATCATAATAATAATTGAAAAAAATATATTTATCTAGCCTAATTTTGGAAAATAATTATATGGATTTCCTTTCTTTTTTTCTCCATTTTACTTGAATATCATATAAATTTAGAAGAATTTTCTACTAAAATAACGAAATGAAACGAAATATTGAAGAAGAAGAAGAAGAGATTGTTTTTAAAAAGAAAATAAAAATAGATGACCAAAATTGTTTTCTCAATTTTCGATAAGGATTAACGACCTCGTAGCTGCATATACTATAACAAAAAGTAATATCAGTCACGAATTCTGAATCACCATGTAGGTATACGAATGTGCGTAGAGAACAGAACCGAGATACGACCTTTATCTAACGATACAAAAACAAAGATACCATATGATTCGTCATATAATGTACAAACGGTAAAATTATATGGAACAGTTTAAAATTAGTATTCAAAGAAATATAAGATAGCGTATTAGTTATTGGTTGAAATAAGATCTATGTACTATCTCAATAATAACTGTACTAAAAATCCCTAATCGAACCAAAAAATTGTTTTCAATAGAACTCATTCATTTATTATTTTTATACAGTATTTTTGATTATATATGTGTATAACAATACATTGTGTATATTTATATATATTTTTTTAAAAAAGTTGAAAAATGTATTGAGAATATAATTTTGTTATTATGATTGTTAATTCTGTATCGATTATCGTTTATTATCGAATTATAATTAATATCGTCTGTCTAAAATATATTGAGAAAAAAAAAACAACACCAACGATTTTTCTTTCTTCCGTTTTCGAACGTTGAATTCAATAAAATACATAAAATAAAATAAAAATAAATTAGTGACAAACAAATGATTAAATAATGATCTTTGGAATACTTCGCTGTTAGCGCCAGCTTCAATTTCATCAATATTCATTCAAATCCCTTTCTAGAACTTCGATCATTTCAAACATTTTGTAAATCGTGAGATATCGCATTATAGAGTATTTAAATAGATACGATAATAGTAAAAGTCTAGTCTAAAAGTAATTTATATATTACTATATTGTATAAAGTAAAGGCGCGGGTGGCGTTGTTGGTTGCATATACATGTAATCTGCTACCCTACCCAACCAACACAACGCACGGAGTGGTCACGACTCACGTATCGTGGTTACAGCGGTACGCGCGCTTCGTACACCTACATCTACATCTACCTCTACCACGCTACGTTATACTATACTATCTCGAATGTCCGTGAGTCGCGTTAAATGTGTGGATAGTGGATGGTGGATGGCAGTGCCAGCCACCGGCTGCTCCGTTCGCCGACCGCCTGTCATATACCCGCCCGCCTGGCCCGTCTCTCTCTCTCTCTCGCTCTTTCGCTCACCGAGAGGCACAAGGCACGAGTCATGAGGCCCAACCTTTGTCACTGTGTCGATAGATAGGACTATGCGATGCCAGCATACAGACAATTCTGAACTATAGGCACAATCGAGACCTCATTTATACTGCGTTTTTTTCTCTTCCAATTTAGTCTCGCGTATTTCATTTTTGCTACAATACGTTTTGAACAAAACAAAAAAAAAAAAAAATCTATAAAGCAGGTTTTTCCACTGTTCTGTTGTAAAAGGAAAAACTTCGATCTTTGTTTCATTTTAACGATTATATTATACGATTTTCTTAGTTATTTATGATGATAATAATAATAATAATAATAATCACGTGGCAAAAATACGAAGCTGTAATGGTTTTTTTTCTGTAGTTTTATTTTTCAGTTGTTACGGTGATATAGTTTTTTTTCTAAATAATAGAAGCGATACGATGTAAAAGAAACAAGAATAAGAAAAAAAAGTGTGTAAAAAAGGAGGAAAAAAACAAACAAACAAAAAAACAGCTATAACCCGTTCCCCACCCAAAAAATCCTTTTCTGAATCATACCTAAAATCATATATATATATATATTGATTATGTATATCCTTGATGCAAAATAAATAAATAAATAAATGGAATAAATGTTAGCGGAATTATATATTTTTTGTATTATCAGTATTTTTTCTTCTGTCATATCTGAATGTGTGTCTTTCCCAAATATTATACTCATATCTAAGAGGATAAATATTGTTATATATATCGTGACGAACATGTGATAGGGATTTCCGAAATTCCAAGTCTGTTTGAGTATGTATACAGGTTTTTTTTCTGTCTCTTGCTCTCTCTCTTCTTTTTTCTTTCTTTCTTTCTTCGCTTGACAACGTCGTCTATAACTATAGCTAGAGTGTTATGAAGAGCCCCTTTATCAAATAGATATACAGACAGACACTATACGGTTATACAATTTTCCCCGAATCAATTAACATTCTATATGTACTTTTGTCGAGAGGGGGGAGGGAAATGAATAGTTCGTTACATTTTTCAACTTTTTTTCGTCTATATCTCACTTCCGCTTGGATCTAGTTGAAAAGTGAATAAGACTGATCTTGAAGCTTTTGAAATTCTCTACAAAAATGTTTTGAACAATTTTTCGCGTAACATTGACCGTTTGCAAGATATAGAGGCTTGAAACTCTCGGAGTCTCACAGCGCGCTCGTCGTGCTTTCTACGACCGATATCTAACTTCCGGTCGCACCTAGGTCAAAAGTGAATAGGACTGTTCTTGAAGCTTTTGAAATTCTCTACAAAAATGATGTTCGAAGTTTTACTCGTAGCATCAACTGTTTGGGAGATATAGAGGATTTAGTTTATTTTTTATAGCGACACAGGTGTATGTGTCTCGTCTCTGGTCGCTAATAGAGCGCATCGAGCGCAGGTGATCATGAGAGAGTATATATCTGGATTCAAGGCTGCAAGAACCCTTGACGTACTACAAGATCTATGTAGTTAGGCTAGTCACGCACCCACCCATCCCTATAGTTATCTCTAAGCCATGCCTTTCGAGTTTCAAATACACTTTCCCTACTTTCTCACTCCACATGATGCGTATATATGTATTATAAATACACGGTATAACTGTACTACCTAAAATTCTGTCTGTTTTTTTTTTTTTTTAAGTATATGTATTTGATACATCTTTTTTATCATCGTTAACAAAATAACCCGAAAGAGGAATAAATAATGAATAAATAACAAATAATGAAAACGTATAAATATACACAGTTTTTATTTGTTTAATTTGCTAAAATTGAATGCATATCGTGTTTTATATACCTTTAAATTCGTATTTCTCATTCAGACACACACACACACACACACACACACAGAAAGAGATGAGTCAGTATATGTTTAGTAAAGAATAAGAAAAAGAAACTTTGAATGGATTGTAATGTAACAATTGAAAGAAGGAGAATGTAAGAAAAAAAAAGAAAAAGAAACTTCTCACATTTCAATTAAATTTCTTTTATATTCTTGAAAAAAACAATAAAAAAAATAATAATAATGATAATTGAATTAATTAATCAAATAAGAGAGAAAAAATACGATTCGTAAAAAACATAAATTTCTCAATTATAAAACTTCCATCCATTGTTGTCATTATTATTATTATTATTATTATTATTATTATTTGATTGTAAAATTTGTAAAAGTGGGCGTTAAATTTTGTAACACATGATTAAACTTTCACGCCTATAAATGGGGCGTATTTTTTTTTTTATATACATATATACTTATTTTTCATTATTCACTACTGATTATATCCTACACAATTGAAATGAAATCTAATACGTTTTCAATTTCCATCTCTTGTGGATAGATTTAATTAATACTATCTTCTTCTATCATTTTCACGATATTATTATCATCATTATTATCATTATTTTGTACTTTTCGTATATACATATATATACGTATGGGAAAACAATATTGAAATAAAAAAAATAAAAATAAATGCCAATTGTGCAATTGTTACATAATTTTCAAGTCATTTTATATACTCATCAGTGATTATATCAATATCGATTTACTACGTCGATTGTTGTTCAAACCTAATAATTGGCTGCGCACATTTATAAGACGAAGATTCATGTACAGAAACGATAATAACTAATCGTGGTATTTCATACCATTATACACGTATCCATGTTTACATGCGATTTATACAATCGATACGACTAGTTTCGCTACTGCAAACTGTGTGAAATCATTGAAATTCCAATGAAATTGCGTCAATTTTTCTTACACAATTATTCATTTCTTTTACTACATGTACATATATAATTCATCATTCTCATTCTGATTGTATAAACGTGCCGTTTGAGCGGTTCGAAGAGATTATTCGGTTACACCATGCGTATGTATATACGAAAGAAGAAGAAAAAATAAACAATAATAAACTTTAAACGCTCGAACAAAAGAGAAGGACGTATCCAACTCTCTCGATTGGCACGAATATACGACACAATTGTATAATGTATTGTTATATCTGGCTTGTTTACACACAAGATCAGTTCGACACGTGACGAATTGATGAAAAGTTCCAAACACGGATTATCGCAGTTCGAGTCAGGAAATTCATTTTTCATAGTCTAAAATACACAATTTTAGTGTTTTTTCAATATAAATTCAGACTAGTAGTTGTCAAGGTAATTTTTTTCTCGTATATAGTTTCGTCTACTCTGAAATTAGCGAAGCGAAAACGGTATAACAGGAAACGAAACAAACAAAAAATTGTCTTTCAATCTTCTTTTTGTGTTAGTTTTTTTGCTACTGAATATGAAGTTGTTTAATCATTCGGATATAGAATACCGTACGAATCTACTCTCTTTGTATTTAGGTGAAACCGAAATGCATCTCAATGGGTGCAGCGCTAACCGAGCGGCGTAGCTAAACGTGAAACAAAACAAAAACGCCCATGTTGGTTCACAATACTAAGGTTACGGTAAAAAAAAAAACGTTTACAGAATAGAAAGTTTCTAAATCAGAGAAACTGCTAAAAACACCGAGTCCGCGGATAAAGGATAGAGGTTCGGTTCTCGCAGACCCGTTACGGTAGACGATTCTACCGTCTTCTTCTTCCACCCGATCGAAGGACTAACCAGCATAATTTCACGATATAAGGGAAAAAAAAATTGAAAGCTCAAACTCACCGGTGATGCAGACGGATCGAGAGTCTATTGTGTACGATGACCTTTGCCGATGGTGATAGAACGATTTTCTTCTGTTCTTCTTTTTTTTTTTTGTTTTTTCTTAAATTCTTATTACCGTTCGGAGTTCTGTTAGTCACTCACCACACAATCACACGCGATCTGTTCGAGCGCAGAATAAATACTGAACCGCACTGCGGGGATCGAGATTCGAGAAGAAAATTGAACGTCGGTGAGTCGCAGGTATGAGACATAGGAGAGGCAGCGACCCTATCGACATCTGGCGTCGAGTGTCTGAACCCCGCGACGCCCATAACCTAAACGATAATCGAATAACAATTTACATTCGACGATGTAGACTCGATAATAATCGTTGAAAAAATTATTTGACGCTGTTGGGTGTTTTTAATTGAGTTTTTGAAGGGTTTTGAGTCCATATATCGAAGATTTTCTAGTTTCCAGGGATCGACCCGACTGTCAATTTTTTTTTTTTTTACGCTTGTGTGTGTGAGTGAGGTTCCGAAATCCGTATTCAAGATGGCGTATGTTCGATGTAGCAGACGATGCGGTTGACGATTTGTAAATTTTTTGTAAATAAAATACTGTTTAGAATATAATATATATTCTATATAAAATAATATATATCGTAGAATTAATGATGAACGGAAGGGATCAGAGGGATGTTGACAACGATTCGGAGAAAATCGACGACGCTGTTGACCCGAGGGTTCAGGTAATAGACGATAATCACGTTTTATGTATGTATGTAAATATGTAAATAAAAAACCCATCGTATATTCACATCGCGATGAACAGTTGATAATCCAATTTTCAATTATAGAATTATATTCGATCTTCAAAAATCTAATCGTCTTTTGTTTCGTCTTTTATTCAACTAGAATTAATATCATCTGTCAGGTATACATATGTTCGTTGTCAATTCAGTTCTATTTTAAATAATGATCTAACGCGCGTGAAAGCATCTGTATACACACATATCAAGCTGAAATTCAATACTAAAGAACGATTTTAAATCGTTTGTGTTTTCTATTTTTCAGATCGAATTAGAGCGTCTGAACACAGCGACAGACGATATAAACAAACTAGAAGTAGATTTGGACGTGAGTATAATAAATTCTTCTATTTTTTTTCTTCAAATATCACATGTTTTTTAATTAATTAATTATCACTAATTGTCTCTAAAAATTATAATTATGAGTCAATATTGTTTTTTTTTTATCGAATGCAGAATTTGAATTTTGAAAAAACGGGGCGGGAAAAAATAATATTTGAATCTCATCGATTCTCCGATTTAAAAGGAAAACAAATTTGGATAGTCTCGAAGCTTCGTCGGCGTTTCGAACTCGATATAAACCTAATCGTGACGCAAATTGAGAAAAAAAATTCAGATCCACGTCGTGTTCCGCCAATCTAACAATTTGAGTCGCGGTGCGATAGATGAAATTTGATGATAGCGTTAGACGGACAGGTTGAAAACTGCTTGGGACTAGATTTCATTGAGTAGAATTAAAGTGAACGAGTGAACGAGTAACAGACAAATGGATAATGGGGGTGTGACTCAATCACTGCTAACTGATAACGCGTCGAGATAGAAATAGACGGTCGTCGTTTATCCACACGGTCTGAATGGGAGGCTTGGAATTTAATTACGTATCAAGACCCAACGAGCCACCGTCCGAGTCTCGATTAGACCGGAGCGTTTTATCTTTAACGTACGTAGCTCGTGCTATATTCGGCGTTCCACCTCCGTTCTCCGTTCCAGGAAGCCAGAGCGACCTTCAGACAACTGCTATGCGAATCTACGGTCAAGATAGACGGACTGGCCAAGAAACTCGGAGCCTGCATAGAAAAATCGCGACCCTATTACGACTCGAGGTTCAAAGCGAAAGAGGTGAAGACGTCGTTCAAAAATTTCACTCCCTTTATCTAATTTTATTTCCGATCTCCGCAGGCGCTACAAGAGACGCAAAAAGCTGCTATAAGGTTCGAGAGGGCCAACAGCCAGCATGCGGCCGCGAAAGAGATGGTTTATCTCGCCGAAGAGGGACTCAGGACGGAGGGAAGGTGCTTCGACCATGCTTGGCAGGTCCGGAGTCGATTTTCTCTAGAATCTTATCACCGCTCCTCGTAATACTTGGATTGAGCGTAAAAATCCGATTAAAACTCGAGCGACGGGAGCATTTTTAGGTCTTCACCCCCTTAAATCCCGCTGCGAGTCTTTGGACTTGCTCGATTTCTGAATCTCTCCCTGAAACAATATTTTCATCGTTTTATTATTTTATCATCTACATCGACGGCGCTGTTGTTTTAGGAAATGTTGAACCACGCGACGTCGAGAGTAAACGAATCGGAGCACGAAAGAGCTCTTTCGGAGGTCGAGCACAGACAGACAACGGCTCTTTATCACAGGGCCGAACACAACGTTCAAAGACTGCAGAGGGAATTGAAAAGAGCTATCGCTAAGTCTAGGTGAAATATACTTTTATGACTCTTTTTGTTACTGCATCGATTGATTGATTGATTGATTTTATACTTTCTAGCGTACGAGTTTTCTTGCTTGACGAGTTCATACGTATTTAGCTGAACGTAGTCGTCGCATGATTATTATTCGTATTAGTTTGCTCGTAATAACGGTTTAGATTTAACAAACCGGTGAAATTTTTCATCCATCTCAATTTTTTCGGTGCTGGAGTTAAATTATTTTCTATTATATTCAAACAAATTTATTTTCTATCCCTCGTATCATATTTACAGTAGAATATCCTCGATTATCCGAATCAATTCACAGTAAAAAAATCATTCATAAACATTCTAACATAAAAAAAAAGCCCAATTATCCAGTGTCTGTGGCGTCGTTCGGATAATCGAGACTCTACCGTACGTAGGAATTTAGATTATTTACGTCCTGGTTATTATATTAATGTTGGCAGTATGGGTGCACGCCGCAGCTTACTTCTGATAAACAGTATCGCCTACAGGCACAACTTGCTCATGTTGTAAGTAGGATAGTTTATTTTCATTATTATTTACGTCAAATATGATTAAGGCGCTAGTTTTATTTGTATTTTCTTCAAATCCCATTTTCTATATATTTTACACTCGCTTTTCGTATAAAAAGCACGATTCTACCTCCGCTACGGTCTTAAAAGATGAGAAAAAACAGGTTTGTCTCGCGACGATCTCCGAGACCCCGAGCTAATCGTTGTTTAAAAAACTCTCAGGCCGTACTACGAGATGAAAGCCCACTTCAACCAGATGCTGGATGAGCAAAAATTGCGCGTTGGGGTGCTCGAAAGATCGGTCGCGGAGGCGAAAATGACCTACGCGGAGGCTCTGAGGAACCTAGAATGCATCAGCGACGAGATTCACAGGGTAAAAGGCGACCGATTCGATAACTAAACTACGAAACTCGAATTTCAGACTCAATTTTCTTCCAGACCCGGAGATACGACGGAGCCGATTACCTGGGGAAAAGAAACGATTATTCCAATCAAACGAACACCGCGACTCCCACAGACTCCAGTATAACGGGATCCCCGGATAGCACCGATTACACGAGCGACGAGTATCTGAGATTGCCGGACAAAATGGGACCGAATCCTCCCTGTCTTCTGTCGACGAGGGTGAGTTTCCTGGGGCGAACGACAGCCGGAGGCGTTTAACTCGACTTGTTAATTTCAGACTGAGAACGACGCGACCCCTGAGTACCTGGGGCTGAGTAACTTGAACCTGTGTTCGACGGAGCCCAGAAAATACATAAAACGAGACCGTCCTCGGAGCATAGCGACGACCGATACTTGCAAACATATCAACGTGATGAAAAGTCAGGCGAGCACGTCGACGCCCCAGCTCTCAAATTTGGCCGCATCTTCGGATCGAGTCAAGAAGATAAAGACCGTCTCTCCGTCCGGGGGCGATAAGAAAAACAACGGGTCTACGCATAACGGAGACGAGTGGACGGAGATAAGCCTGAATAATTCTCCGGATGATATATGCTACAACGAGAATTACTCCGACGAGGATGAACCGATACCCTACAAACCTTTGCCCATGGATTTCAGCCCCGAAACGGAGTCGAAGGATAAAGTAACGAGGAAGAAATTAGTCACGCAGCAATCTCTGCCCGTTATATCGAAGATGAACGACGGAGATAAGAAGGAGGAAGTGACCAGGAGCCCGTCGTTGAAGAATAAAGCGAAATTAGACACCAGTTTAGCCAGCTGGATATCCAGGAGCTCGGCAGGCGGCGACGTCAGCTGCGGTAGCTCGAGTGAGTCTCCTCTCATCGATCGAAGAATAAGAAGAGGGTTTGATCCAATTTTTATTTTCCAGCTAATTCGAGCCGGCGTCAGTCCCTGGACATCCTTTGGAGCGGGGGAACTGGAGAAAGAGTGAAGGAGTTACTCAGCCACGGAATGATGATGCTGAATATATCGAGTCTTACCGAACGGAGATCGAGCGAGCCCAGAGGCACGGAAAAGGAGAAGGAGAAGGCGGAGAAAGCCGACAAGGCCGAGGCGAAGGGAAAAAAGGTCCCGAGTCCGCTCGAGAAGAGTATGAGCTACTTGAACCCGGAGGACGAGACTTCGGACAGCGAGAGTCTGGCGAGGTTCGTTTATATCGGACGATGAAACGATTTTCAGAACTATTTGTGATCGTTCTTGTCTTTCAGCGTTGAAATGCTGACGGAGGACCAGATATCTTCTCTGATGATGGAGCAGGACATAAACGAAGTGTGCCAAGAGATTCTTGGCACTCCTTTGGTCGAGGTTTGTCCGCTGCTTCAGCAACTTCAACAACAGCAATAATCAATTTTGCGATATAATTGATTAACAATAAAAGTAGAGAGATAGAATTTGAGAGAAAGTGTTCAGTTTACACGATATATTATACATATATATAAAAACAAGGAGATAATAACATTATCGAGGTAGTAGATTGTCTTGTGTGTACAAACGTATTTATTTATTTATTTATTTAATTAATTAATTAATCATTCCGTTTTAATTTTGTTAAACAAAGTACTCCTCTATTTTTTTTCTGTTCGTTTGAAATTGACGAAGAAACGTGGTTTTCTTATTATTCCAATATTTCATATTAATATTTTGTATCTGCTAAAAGTACCTTGATAATTTATAGAATACAATTAGACAAATATTTGTGAATGAAAATGTTACTTATTTTTATTTAAACTTGTTTTTTTTCTTCTTTATATTCAGTGCTGGTCACTTTTCTACACGAAAAAAAAATTAAGTCCATAATTAAAAAGGGTTTAGTTTAGAAAATAAATATTTATACTTATAATAGTAGCTGATAACAGATAGGATAGAAAAAAAATTACTTTTTTTTTTTATTATTCAACACACGCGACGAAATTATTGATTTACAAATTTCTTCATTGAAACAAAGAAACAAAAACAAAAATGAACGAAACGATACGGAAATAAAAATTGAAATTTTGAGACATTTTTGAAATGTGAATTTTCTCTGAAACTCTAAAGAAAAGAAGAATTAAGAAAATTATTTATTGTCAGAATTTCAAGCTCGTTACTATTTATTTATTTATTTATTTATTAGAAGAAATAATAATAATAATAATTGGTAACTGGTGTCAGTTATGTTTGGTAATTAGTTATAATTAATGAATAAAGAGCAATATAATATACATATAGTCAATGCTAGGTAATCAAATGCATTCCTCGATGAATAAATGAATATAAATTATACAGGGCTATGCCAAATGTAAAATATCCAAAACTATTCAATAATAATACATATATCAATAAAATCGCTAATTAGTGCTAATACTTGAAATAATCTCTAAGGATGTCTATATTCTGTTCCTTGCACTTCTGAAATACGCGATAATGACACGCCGCATGCTTATCATTATAATTATAATACAGTATATATTTATACAACAATCAATAATCACACGTTATTCATTATTGTGGAGAATGGAGATCAAATTCAAGCAGTCGCAATATTATAATCGTATAAAAAACTAATCATAAAGGATTCATTTTATGATCTATTTTACTTTTTCTGATCTTTCGTTGATTCATTAATGGAGAAAAGTTTAATTAACTACTAAAAGTAATATTTTACAGTATATATAATAACAAAAGATGACGGAAAAATAATAAGGAGAATAAATTACATACTTCCAATTATATTTTCCTAATTAACATGAATAGGAATTTGACGAACAAGCATGTAATAGCATAATTATTGAGAATATATTACGTTTTTCTTCTTCTGTTTCTCGTTCGAGTAACCGATACTATTGAGAGGTATTCATTATGCAAATTACAGTTCATTCTTCAATTAAAGCGAAACACATAATTTGCATGTACCGGTTTCAACGTCTCGCCGTAGATGGAGAAAAACAGTTTTTGAATACCAATATCGTCCAATGATTACAAGTCTTCCTATGTTCAGCGATTTAGCTTTAAAGATTTGCAACAGTAAAAAAATTGATTCGATAATTGATTTTAGAGGAGAAAAAACCTTGGGAATCATCCTGGATAACTTTGAATTGTAATTACCAATTGCGATTGAATACCTAATTAAATACGCTAATTAGTAACGTGGGCCTATGATAGATTGTGACTTAGAAAAATGCTTTTTAAAACTGTGTAACTTGTGTAGTTCAAGAATAATTGTGTAGAAATTTTAAATTCGATCACTTAAAATTAATAAAATGGTCCAGTAAATTCTTCAATCTATTTACCATTTTTCAAATTCATGTCTCAAAGTACTTCAACACTGTTTATATTTTTTTATCGATCAGTAATTGCCCCATAAAAAAAATTCTGGGCATCTACTTTTTGGTATTAAATATCTGCTCAGCTTACAGCATTTCAAAATGTATAAATTAACGTTATAATAGGAATTAAAATGTCTCATCAAAATGTAACGAATTGTAACTATGTATATATATATATATACACATTAATTTTATCATTAAAAACATCATTGCAAAAACGAAAAATGAATTTTATCATTGTGTAGAAGAAAAAATTCTACAAAAAACGCTTTTTTTTTTTTAAATCTCTGGTAGAATGATGACAGAAATTTTAATTATATCTTTTTCATTAATTTATTATTCATTTATTTACTATTTATTATTATTATTATTGCAATACTATAATTTATTATCTAAAGTTGGCAAATACAATAACAATAATAATATAAACCGTTTATAATGTTCTCTATTCTCTTGATAAATGTTTCATTCATATCTTTCTTGAATGAAAAGAATGTAGAAAACGAATGTAAAGTGAAAAAAAAAATTGGGGAAGTGATAAGAATGAAGAGAAAGAAAAAAAAAACTAATAATTTCAAAACTTTACAAAATATTTTTAGTTTTGTTATCTTATTATTATTCAATGACAAAAAAAAACACACACTAATTGTTATATATTAGATAATAATTCTAAAATCTTATATAAATGCAATTGAATATAATAGAAAGTTAAAAAAACAAACAACACTTGTTCGCACTCGTCTTAATTATTATTTATTCAGTTTTTTTTTTTTTATGTATCTTGTATTTAGATTAAATCATTATAATATCATATCATTTATTGTTAATATTTAATTCGAGTAGTAGTACATATAATAATAATAATAGATGATAGTGCTCAAAAACTTAACAGAAACAAGCTTTAAAATCGTTTGCATTATTTATATAATATAATAAACTGCATATTATTATTATTATTATTTTTGGGGGGTATCGATCACACCGTATATCAATACTAAATACTCTTCCTAAAACCTTATTTATATATTTATTAATTCACTTATTTATTTATTTATTATGAATTATGAATAATCGTTACTATCTAATCTTTATAATTAAATTATTACATTAATATTATATTAGTATTTTGTTTCAATTACTTTTCTTAATAATTAAACGACTATATATTATATACAAAATTGGTAAACATCGAGACACGTATCGCGAAGGTCGTCTTGGAATTAAATAGAAAACGGAACAAGAACAAGAAGAAAAGAAAAAAAAAAGAAAAAAAAAAATTAATGGGTGAATATGGGAACACATAATCAAATGGGTTTCTAGCCGTGTGATAATCTATAATCTAATTATAATAAAAGATTAACAAACGATCAATAGATTCAGTACAAAGACGATCTCCAGATTCTTCATTTTCAATACTTCTTCTTTTTTCACTGGATATTTATGCATTATGAGAGATTGATAATTGATTACCTCTAGTCTCATAATAAATTCATATATAAGCTGAAGTTTAATACTTCATGGAAATGCCACTGTTATGAAGGAAATATTTATATTTTTATATATATATAATATACTAAATTCCACTCCTTTCATCACAAAATTGTATAAAAAAAAAAAAAAAAAAAACGAAGATACAAATCGATAGTGCTGATTAAACTTATCAATCCTCGTTATTTTTTATATATCTTGTCAATAAGATTACATAGTTTCAAAATCGCGAAACACAAATTTACTTGAAATTACAATACAATTGTAATTTATTTACAAACATCGAATTTTCATCATTTATCGTTTCAGGTCTATTATTAATTTTTATTATGTAAACATTATTAATTAATATGACTGCTTAAACGTTAAAATATATAATTTAAGAAACGCTTTGGATTAGTTTAATTGTTGTTTTTAATTAACGTTGTTTATTTTATTTCCATCTAATTTTTTTCTATCTTCACAATCTTTATAACGAAAAATTGATAAACAATTAAAAGTATATTATTATTATTATTATTATTTAATTTTTCTTTCATTACGTTTATGTTTGATTTTGCGTTATTTTTTTCAATTATTGGCAACTCGTTTTTATTCAATAATATTATTATCATCATTATTATGGATAATGTCTTCAATTTTTTTTTTTTTTTTTTTTTTCATTTTTATTTTTTTTCAAATACGAAAATTTTCAACGTTTATCACTCTCTCGCTTATCTAGTACGTCGTGTTCTACTATTCGACACTATATATGTATATATATTTATTTATATATATTTATGTATGTAATCGTTATTATACATGTACTTATTTTGTGTTTCACAATTTTTTTTCTTTTTCTCTTCTTTTTTTTTTGTGCATCCTCTAAGAATCTCTGACTAGCACATAATATGACGAATATTATATTATTATGAATTTAAATTAGAAAAAGAGAAAAACAAAATAGCTTGAAAAAAAAAATCAGAATATCATATCGCCACATATCTCATATCAAAAGTTTACAAAGTCGAGAACTCGCTCTTGACATACGAATCAACCAACTTAACAATCAATCTATAAACCAATATACAATCATCCGTAACAAAACTCAGTTTGGTGTGTGTAAAAAAAAAAAAAAAAAAAAAAGCTATACTCATTTATCAAATATTTTATTCAATTTTAATTCGAGACTTTTAGAAAAATTGAAAGGTTTTCTTTTGTTTTTCGTCTTCTTCTTCTTTCTTCGCACATATTGCACGTACTTTATTTTAACTCGCATGTAAAAAAAAATTTTAAAACACTAAAATTAAACAAAAAAAAAAAAAAAAAAAAAAAAAGCTTCACTTCAAATATAATAATGATGAAATCAGTGTTTTTATTTTTGTTTTTTCTTCTTCTAATGGTATAAAATAAACGAATTAAAATACGATTCATTACGTGCGATATTAAACCAGATTAATTTTTAAGATTTCTTCTCTCTTAAAAAAAAAAAAAAAAAAAACAAAAAAATAAACAATTCGTTTAAATTTTGACGAATAATACAATGTTTTTATCGTCAAGTACTACTATCCGATGATTTACTGAGAAAATTAACAATCATTTGTTCACGTTTAGCACCAAATCGTGCGATTCGTTTCAGTATTGCCACTCTGAGTGTTGTTTGATTTAATATTGGTTAATTTTTATTATTGTTTCGCGGACTTGCTGGCTGGCTGTTACCACTACTTGTAGCTTGTTGGGCCCGCTGTATGTATATATTCAATAGCTTCAATTTACTTCCGTACAACGAATTGAGGTGCGGCGTCAAAACCTCCTCTCCAACAGCCGCGTGTATCGCGACCATACAGAAAACAGCGCTCTTGCGAACGGTGCTTTCTCTGTCGTCATACGCCTGAAAAAAAAAAAATCAATTTTCAATTTGAGTAACGAAAAAATTCGTTCCAATTATTACTCCGAGTCGTTGAAGAATCTCACCTGTATCAGGCCCGGCATGATTTTCGATAATTGTGGGGTGATTACTTCGGCGCCCCAATGCTCAACGATTTTATGAAGCATTTTAATGCCTCCCATATTCTTGGGAAACGGTTCGGTCGATATTATCGATGGTATCAACATGATTATCTGATCCGGTGGCAGTACGGTGACGATAGTAGCCGCACATTTCTCAGCGATTCTGAGAACCTGGAGAGAAGACAAAAAAAAAATTGCGAATAAAAGAACAGATTCAAGTTTAAAAAAAAAAAAAAATGTTTTCTCTAACATGGACTAAAATTTTTTCTAAAAATCAAAATGATATTATAATCGATGAACAAAAACTACTACGCAGACAAACAACACAGATACCTCTAATTGTTTTACCATGGCTCGACCACTGGCTGCCGCCGCTTCGGGAGTCGGGTCGTCGAATTTGTGCGCGTGTAATACTTTGAGTACAATGAGTTCGATGAAATGTGAGAAGGACTCTGTCAACTCGGGACATTTCAATAATTCTATAAGAACTTGCAGTACTTCTATCTGCACTTCTTTCACCGGATTTCCAAGATTTTCCAATAAAGCTTTCAGTAGTTTTCTGTAATAAGAATTAAGAAAACGTTTTCTTTTACGTTATCAAAAAAAATTGTTATCTCAATCGATTACCTAAAATTCTTTTTTATGTATGGAACATCGCCGTCGCGAACGTAGGATTGAAACTCTTGTAAAGAAGATATTTTTTCCGTATCGTGACCAACTTCTTCCTGAAGTATTTTCATCATGTTGTCCAATACTTCCGGTCCCCTTACGGAGTCTGGAGATGATCCTGAGAGAGGACACAATTTTTTAAATTAACATCAAAACGTGGTACCGCGATATCGACAATATTCCATCAAATTACCGTGTGTCTTGTAGCCGTTATTCTCCTGTGGTAGAATCAGATCCCCAGCTATGGTATCGCTCGATCCATTCAACGTGATATTCGTGGCTGTTCTACCTCGCTGCGTTGGAGAAGATACGGACGACGAGCGTCCCTGTAAAACATGTAACCATTTAATTTAAGGACAAGGAAAAAAATATAAAAGAATACATTGATTTATTAACTAAAAATAAACAACTCACTGAATTCGACAAGGCGAGTCCTTCCATTCGTTCCTCGACGTCGGCCATGTTGCTAATTCCGCTGTCTTTGCTGCTCGTTGCTCTTTCGAGACGATCGAATCCGTAGTTTTGAATCTCTGCCGTCGTTCGTCTCAAAGATCTACAAGATTGAAGAAAGTTAATCGAACATTGAAAAATTTATGATTTCTTCGTTATTTACTGACTTGTAGACTTCCTCGGGGTTTAGATTATCGTCATCCATATCAATCTCGGTTTTGACTCTCGTGCGAGCCGGGGAATGAGGCATTCTAGGTGGCGGAGTTCCAGGGGATGCCGGGTTACTGGAACCCGAAGATCTTCTGAGATGATTCTGGACCAGGGGTAGAGCTGCTTCCTGTTTGAAATTAGAGCGTGAAGATTCAGTCTTGAAAAACAATTTGATCCCTCAATTATTTCTCTACTCACTTGATACGGTTTTGGTAGATCCGACAATATCATGGTAACTTGTGGCGTGTTCAAATTATAAAGTGCGATAACAGCGTTTTGAGCGTGTCTCCTAACGTCTTGACTTTTCATATCGTTTGTCCAGTCTATTAATCTCGCCAGAGCCGATCCAGCGGAGCTATTCAACGCCGATGGTTCCGCAGTCTCCGCGATTTGCGCGATAAAAGTTAGCGTTGCTATCTTTACTCTAGAATTTGGTGTCTGCGTGGGATCGGTGAGGAATCTCAATACAGCCGGTAGAAGTTGATCTCCGGAAAAACAATCCCTGCAATTTAAATCGTTGATAAATAATTATTGAATTAAATTTCAAACAATAAATCTCACCTAACGACGTCCAAACTTTTGTGTATCTTCGTTTGTATAGATCCGAGTAAATCTGTACCAAGTTTGTTCAAAAGTCTTGCGCACAATACGTATAGCCAATCTCCCAAATCTTCGTTATGACTGGCTATGAGCTCGTTCAAAGTGTCGAGAAATAGACTGAACACTTTTGTGTGAGAGTCCATAAACATTTTTGCAAAAATATCCGTTATTTTTCTCAATTCTGTCGCGGTCAACGTGTTACCGTTGGCTAAAAAATGTTGCAAACCAACCAGACCCTCCTTACGATCACCCCAATGCTTTCGACTGCAGTTCTCAATTATTTCTTTGATATCCTGTAAAATAAAGAAAAATAATAATAATTAATGAATCAATTTTAATATAAATTTGCTTAATTTAAAGACGAATAAACAAAAATAGACACAATTTAAAATTTATTATTATATTACTGACATCAAATGACGATAATAATTTAAAAAAAAGGGTGATTAAGTAATAAAAAGCTTTAATATTAATGATTTTAATGATAATTTGTAATAAATAATAATAATAATAATAGAATAAGAAGACAAACCTTTGGGATAGATTGATCCCACAAATCGCGATACAATCTTTGTTGTGATCCGCTCCATGAAAACGACTAATGAATTGTATGAAGAGAAGAGGCACAGGCACAGAGGCAGAGGCAGACGAACGAATGAACAAACGGATTGATGAATTTGACAACGAACGGGGAATTTTTCACATCGCATCGCGTTAGTCCAAACCAAACAAACACGTCGGCAACAACAGTGAGAAATCAACAAAAGGAGATGAAAGATAAAACAGAACAAAAAAAAAATAAAAAAATACCAGTCATGCATTAGCCACATTAATTGATTATACATATATTTACGACTATCCTTAAAATATATTTATACTTTTTGTTCAAAAAAAAAAAAAAAAACATTCAACTAAAATGAAAAAATTTCAAATTTTTTTCTTTTAATTAAAAATTTTTTTTTTTTTTTTTTGTTTTTCGTTCATTAATTTAATTTCTAGACAAGTAAATTTTATTATTGTTATTGTAATACTCACGTCGCTCGGTCGTCGAAAACTGTCCATACTACGCTCCGAGCAAATGCTGCTAGTTTCGCTGTCGTCGCTGTGGTCTCCTTTGCCCCTAGGAGTTCTCGTGTAACTGTCTATACTATCGAAAGTCAGAGCGTCCGCGAGAGCAGACTCTGCTTCTCTAGATTGCTGGAGCATCTTTTGAGCCATAACTGGTCTAGTGGGCGGTCTATCCGTCGGAGACATGTGAAGATTTCTACCCCTGAAAAAAGTATTCCAAGTTTTATTTTGAACGATTCGAATCAATTACTCGATTCAACCGACCTAATCTTGCTACCGAAGCTTCGATCCATGCTGAAACGTTGGGGACTGGGTTCTCTGCTGTTCCCAGTGCTCCTTATACCCTGACCGGACATTCGCCTGGGTCTGGCGATCAGAGATTCACCCTCCCTGTTGTAGGTAGCGTAACTGAGTCTCGAAGACGGGGAGCCAGACCTGCTGCTCGCTAAAAGTACGATAAAAAAAAAAAACAATCATTATTGTAATTATTCTGTATACGTAATGAAAATTGGGGTTTATTAAAAAAAATAAAAAATTCAACCCACGTTGAGATTGAGAAACTCCTGAAACCCTAGTCCTGGTTCTCGCCGTTCGTTCTGGACTGGCAATCGCGCTTTGAGGATCTGGAGATTTTGCAGGTCGAGCTGAATATAAAATATAGAAAGAGAGAAGATTAGATCGTTATTTTGATCGAATAATCAGTTAATTTTATACCCGATTTTCCTTGATCATTTTCTGTTGTTCTCGATAATAAGACAAGCAGCGTGTTTGAAAATATCGAGATATTATAGTAAAATTTTTAAATAAACGTCTTTCTTTGAATCAATATCACTTACGAAGAGTAGCCTTGTGCCGATTCATATTTGCGTAAACCATTCGAGCCTTTGCTCTTTGGGCTGCTTGAAGATCGATCGCGCTCGTCGATCTAACACCTGGCGTTATACGACCTAGAGAAGAGGAGGAAAATATTCTTTTTTCAATTAATCAGACACGACGAGAGAAGAAAGAAATCCATCAAACATGCCCAATAAATTACTTTTGAGAACTCTTATATTTTACCTTCGATAACAAATGAAGAAGAAGAAAAAAAACGTTTGATAAGAAACAAGAAGAAAAAGAATAACGACGAAAAGAAAGAACGTTGTGAATTTTCTTAAACTACTTTCAAAATAATATATAAAACGATTATAATGAGTTTTCAAATTGAAATCTTTACAATGATTATCCGTTGGTCTTTGAAGAATAGGAATTCCAGATTGTCGATACGATCTAGGCAAAGACGGAGTTCGTCTTAGTAGACCGTGGCTTGTTGATTGACCATGATGCAAATTTTCTGTACTACCTTTTACGTTTTTTTTTTGTGTCAATTTTAATAATAAATAAAAATGAAAATCAAAGTCCGAAGCAGCATGAAAAACAATTCGATTGTAACAATGAAACTAATTAACACAAATTTTGTTTCTCTTGAGAATCGAAATAACGTGCGGATAGGCGTTTGAAAATATAATTCAATCACCTGTCGCGCTCATCGTGGGTCTCGGAGCCCTGGGGCTGATACTCGTCGCCCTGGTTACCGCGTTCAGGCTGTTAATACTGCCGCTGTTGCTAAGAGACATCAAGGATCTTTTATAAGTCGCGTCTAAACTGTTCAAAAGAATCTCGGCCTGTTCTGGAAAATGTTCTTTAAACGCCCAGTACGATCTGTGAGAAAAGAATTGATCGAATTAGTCGTCCGATTCAAGAATCATCGATTCTTCCGGCTTACTTCCTCGCAGCTGCTCTCGCCTCCGGGTCAGAATCCGCCATTCCTTTCTTGACCGCCTCCTGCAGAGCCGGAACGTGTCTTTGAAGTACGTTCGTCGACCAGCTCTGGAGAACGAGATGCAAAAATTCGCAGCAAGCCCTCCTGATGTCTTTGCTCTTGCTGTTCAGACTAGCCGTTATTATCGGTAAAAATCTGCCGCTGTGTGTGTGCTGGAGAATAAAACGAACCGCGACAGCCCCCGACGTAGCCATGACCTGGGATAAACGAGTAAAAGATAATTAAAAGAGTCGATATTGATGAGCTAGTCTCACCTTGGCGCTGTTTTGTATGAGATTGATCAGCGTCGGAAGAACGCATTCTCCAAAAGTTGCAAATTTATTTTTCAATTGTTGGCTCAAAAATGCCATCGTTATCGAAGCTTCCCTGACCACCTGGGACCTGAGGTCGTTGCAAGCGGCTTCGAAGGGTCTTTGAACGTTTTTCAGGCACTCTGTAAAATTGTCGTAACTTGGTCCGCCGGCGATGATGATGCCTCTGAGTTTCTTCATCTGGGTGACGATGGAAAGATGAAATTAAAATCGTTCGAGAGACTATCGAATACCGTTCAACTCACGCTCTCGTTTCTTTGCTTCCAATCCTTCTTATCGTCCCCTACGGTGTCTTTGATGCTTTTCATCTGTTCCTCCAAGTCTTTGGCGGAGAATAATTTCACCGACGGAACATCCTCAAAGGCATTTAGGAACGATTCTTCGTCTATGGCTCCGGCTTGACCTGACGAATCGATTTATTTTGATGATCAACAATTTCTTTTCACGAATATCAAAATTAAATCTTTCTAGATTGTAAACCGCGATGATTAGGTGTTAGAAGAATTATCGTAACTTTTAGTGTATTAATATTTTGCAGAGATACACATAAACAATTTGAAGAAATGTGATAAAGGACAGAGAAGAGACACATCACAGTAAAAAGCATCGAAGCGTGATAACAAAAAAAAAAATAAAAAATACTGTCTAAATTTCAGAGTCGATCTCTATGAAATTTGAATAGTTAAACACAGGATACATCACGGAATAGCTTGACCTTTAAAATTCTCTGAGGATTAATTTTTTTCTACATTATAAACTAATGATCACGAATTTCTATTTTTATTTCCTTCGAGTCAAGGTCTTATTTACCTGTTGGATTGGAAAACAAGATAAAGCTATTCTATTCATTTATTATATATTATGGTGGCTGTACGTTATCAGTAACGAGAATGAAATAATCAAAACCCTACATGGACTACGAAATTTCAGCTAATAAATAATTAAATAGAAGAATATCTAATCAAGATACTGTTTGTTTTTTTCCTTAATATCTAATTTATAATACTATTCTAAAAACAATTCTACGATTACTTCATTGATTAAGGAATTGGTGTCTTTTTTTTTTTTTTTTTGTCAATTGATAATAGGTACCTGCCGCTGATTTTACGGATGAACTGTATTTAAGATGTGGCCGTTTCGTCGAAGAGGTTGCACTACCGGTAGGAGCTGTGTTATACAGGTAACAGTTAGCAGGCTTGCGACAATCGCTAGTCATTTTATACACACAATAAGTATACATAGAAATAGAATAAGAGAGAGAAAAAAAAAGTTAACGATCAACGACCCGAAGAAGAAGAAGAAGAAGAAGAAACTAGTGAATGATAATCAAATGAAAAGTTTCTTCTCAGGTCTTTGATCAAAATTTTTACTCATATTAAATACAATTGAAGAAATAATTGGCAAACTAATTAATATCGTCTCAAAGATATCTTTCTAATTATCAAACATGAACAAGAATTTATTTTTAATGTTCCATTTTGGGAAGAAAAAAAAGAAACATAAATCGATTAATTTTGTCTATAATAATCAAAGTCGACGATGCGAAGCACGAAAAAAAAAAGACTAGCAACACAGTGATTTAGGAATAAATGAGACAGAAATGCAAAAGCGACTAAATTAAAGTGAGTATAAATGAAAAAATATATGTTCGACGACGACGACGACGATGAATTATACCTGGTATCGACTGCACCGACTTAGCAGGACCGAATTGTCCCCTTTTCTGCATTACGCTAGTCGATCTTTTTACCGGAGCTGATTTTATCTGAGGATAAAAGGTTTCAAATAATTATCATAAAGTTTATTGATAATATTTTCGTAACGATTGCCGATGATTTTGTACACTCACAGCTCGGTCCGGTTCATCTTCGTCTCTTCCGACTGAAACACACAAAACAAAAAAAAAACGATCATTATCAATTTTAATCCTCTTAATTACATCCGCTATATCAGTTCACAGTCTAGAAGAAGAAGAAAAAAACAATAGATTCTTCCAGTTCATCCGCTGTGGGAAAGACTGGCGAGCGAAGAAACGTAAAATCTGCTTATAATTCGATTAATTTTATAATGCTGTTTATTTTTTCATTTTTTTGTCATCTCAATTTTGAACTCTCAATACCTAAGTCTGGGTATAGCCAAGGCGGTTTATGAATATCGCAATGACATCCTCTGGCTCTGGCGCCGGGATGTTTGACGATATTATCCCATTGTAGTATCCAGGTGCTACTAGGATCCCAAATGCCTTTATCCATACTTGGAAACCTGGTCAAACCACGTCTCGAACATCTGTGTAGATTATCATTCGCAACGGCGACGTATTCCCCGTTCTTTTTCTTCATTATAGATCCTCGTCGTGTCGTTAAAAACTTGTATCAACGTAAATATCATAGAGTCGATGCTCAAACTTCATTCAAATATTATTGTAACAAATTCATTTTAATCTTACTAGTAAGAAATTCAATGTGAAACGCAGTGAAAGCTATTGTCCCATTGTGATCGTGTTCACATGCAACGCATACAAAGAAACGTAAGTAGGCGATATAGAAAGAAACCGGTAAATAGAATTAATTACTACTTTCGCGTGTTCTCTTATTTTACAATTGTTATATTACGATTTTCAGATAACGGTATAAATCGATCGTAGCTTCGTTACAGAGAATATATTGATTCGTTGATATTATTATACCGCCAAATTCTTTCGGAATCGAATCCATACAGAAAAGATACGACAGACACATGGGTACATATTTATTTACCAAAATAATTTAGTCATTATATTCACCTATAAGAAGATAAATATTCTCTATATAGCTGAACATTTGCTAAGATATTTAGACGTTGCGTAATACTTGGGTATGTGGTCGAAGCTAGCTTTGAATCTTTATGTTACTAAATAAGATAGAGAGGATAGATAGAGAGGATAAATTGCATCTTCATCACACTGTGCAGAAATAAGTGTGTCTGTGTAGGTGTCGAAGTTTACGATTTACGTTACTGCAAACTATCCATCTGTGTAAAGGACGTGAAAAAAAGAAAAAGGAAGACTTTGCATTCCTGAGGTTACAAGTCAATTCTCTCTCTCTCTCTCTCTCTCTCTGTCTCGATACAGGTATATTTAATATGTATATGTACGCCTATGAGTAAGACTAGAAAAGAAGAAGAGCTGTTTAAATATTACGAAATTCAACTGCTTTTAAATATTTACTCGCGTAGTATGAGTATACAGGGTGGATTTCACGGACACATCGTAGAGCACAGAAACGCTTTTTGGCCGTTGTCTGTCTCTTTTTGAACAACTAGTCAAATCACATCCCTAGAATCGAAGTGTAACATCTATAAAATTTAAAAAAATTCAAAATTGTCAAAAGTTATTTTTTAGACTCTCGACGAATGGTTTTCACAGGATTTTAGGAACACATTCCTTTTTCTGTCTGTAATGCACGAAATCAAATCTATCGGTTAACCAATTACATTTTTTCTGGTCTCGAACTGTTCGTTAAAGAGGCTTTTTCAAAATGAACAGAGAACTTTTTTTTATTCGATAAAAATTGTACCAGATATTCAAATCAGCGTTTTTGTGGTTTCATACGTTGGTCTTCTGGGGGTTTGATAGAATAGTTAGAAAGAGGGGGGGCGTGGCCAGAGCTGAAATCCGGTTATAACCTCAAAATCGCCATACTTGTTAACTATTTTCGTTCAAAATGTATTTCAGATTCATTTTTTCAGTCACAAATCATCAATTATAAATATTTTGTCATAAAAATTAGTCAGAATGAGAACATATACGTGAAATTAACCGATTTAGGAAAGTTTTTAGAGCGCGGAGATCCTGTTTTAGGTTATGTAGTTCGAACTAGAGGGCGGGTCAGTCTTCTTCTCGATATCAATCATATCAATAGGGAATGTACAGTCCACACTCTACGTGCTAAAATCGAGAAACGAGAATTCCAAAAATCGATTATGTTCAGTCGTTTATAATAATTCACTCTGTATAAATAGAAAAGAGTAACACGATTACTTTAACTTCATGTAACAAAGTAAAAAAAAAAAAAACAACAACAACAACAAAAACACTAACGACTATTTTTTAATATCGCATTAGAAGCCTCTTCGTTCATCAAGGACGCTTAATTAACTGTAATTAATTATACCTCTAATATGATTAATAGCACAGACAGATAAACGCTATTTAGTCTATTTCAACGCGTACATAAACGAAATTAAAAAACAAACAAACAAAAAAAAAAGTAGAAGAACGTAATAAATTAATTAGGTAAATACGTTACAGAATTAAAACACGCGAATTACGAAAATAAAAATAGAAGAAAAAAAAATAACAATAATAATTTACACAGAGATCTAAAATAAAAACCAGTTTGGTAATTAATTACTCGACGATTTAGTGGATATAAAATGTGAATATAGTGTGACTTCGAATGACTTGCGAATATATATATTAAAAAAAAAAAAAAAAAAAAAGTAGAGGTAAATTATTCAAAGCCCTTTTTTTTCTTCAACGATTTATACACTAACTCCGCATTCTTTCTACGTTCCGGAAACTCTGATGTACACATTATAATTATAAAATACAACAATGTAACTAAGAGACAATAAGAAGCTTTGTCTCGATGTGTGAGAAGAAATCCCAAGAAACAAAAGAAAGTATAGATCCAATTTGTTTTTTTGTTTGTTTTTCCTGTCTTTCTATATCGCCATAATTTTTCGTCGTTCATTTCAATTTGCAACAAAAATAAATAAATAAATCAATAAATTAATGAATGAATGAATAATAATAATGATTAAAGATGCCACTAGATAGTCTTGTTGTTTGTTGTAAGACATTTAGGAAGACACCTGAACACGTTGTATGCACTGTTATTTACAATTAGTCATTTGAACCGTATAGGATAGAGAATAATAATATAACGTTGTTGGTTTATCCTCGACACAGAAAGACCAAACATAAACGAACAAATTGATGTTTAATTAAGAGAATCGTGAACGTATCGAGACGGGGACCCTGAATAGTTGACACATTTTTTCTCTATTTGTTGTATCAAAGGACAAACGGTCGCGGTCGCGCACCTCAGTCTCTGTAACGACGACGTGACAGAGTTGTCTCCTAAATTCGTTGCTATTACTCTACGAATACACAATATTTATCATGATTTCATAACGCTTCGCTTCGTATCTAGAAATACTACAAACTTCTGATAGCGAGATAACGCGATATAATAATAATAATAATAACAATCTCAAACACACATAGCGTTGAAAAAAAAACTAGCTACTAGACTCTTTTCAAGAGGTATCGAAAACACGTCCGCGTGGTTATCGGCCGCATGGGCTACTGCCGCTTACTCGATCGCTGCCGTATACTAACCGTAGAGGAAACCGGGAGGAACGCCAAGCGATTCAATGAAGATGAGCGAGAGAGCGAGAGAGAGAGACGGCCTATGGTCGGAGTATAAACAAGCGAACTATCGTGGGGTGGCTGTACCACCGATTTCCGGGGCCTCCGGGGACTCCCCGTGTATCATGAGCCGGTGGTTTTAGACGCAGGGGAGAGACTAGGGTCAACTAGAAGGGGAGGGGAACCATCAATTGTTCAGAATTTCTCCCCTTCGACTGTATTTAAGGGTGACGGTTGTCTCCCTTTCTCTCTACCCTCCGTGTATAATGATGAACGGGGAAATTATTATTACTATTATTATTTCATATTGATTATTGTGATACATATATTTTTTCAATTGTTTTTTCTTTAATTTCATATTGTTATCAATACAGAAAACTATATTTAGTAATTATTATTATTATTGAATTTGTTAAACGATGAACGAGTAATTGTTATTATTATTATTATTATTTAATACTGTTTATGAATGTGATTTTATCCTTTTATTTTCTTTATTGTTATGGATGAAAAAAAAACTACATTTATTGATTATTGAATTTGCTAAATGTATATTCTTCTTCTTTCACTTTCTTTATTGTTGTGAATAAAAAAAATATCTAAAAACTATATAAAATGATTGTCGAATTTATAAAATTATTGAAAACGTTCTTTTTTTTTTATCATTTTTGAAGTAGAAATGAAAGAAAAAAATCAGATCAAAATTCGTTTCCCATGTATGAAAAAAAAATGTATTCAAATAAAGTCGCAATATTTGTTTTAATATTCTCGAATTATATACCTAATCGATGATAATAACACGCTAATTTTTACTTTATTATACGATTTGAGAGAGAATTTGAATTTTTTCTCTGTCATTTCTGTCAATAAAGAACACAAAATATACGGTGTAAGAAAAATTGAAGAATAAACAAAAATTAATACGTAGAAATAGAAATAAACAAATCCTCAACCCCTTACATAGGCACAAAAGAAAAAATGTTCCTATCAAATACCCGAATTTTTTTTAGTACTTTGTTCCTGTTTCTTTTGTCTATAAACTAATCAGTTTCTTTATTGAATTCTTTGTTTATCAAATATTTCTAAATCAAATTCAATGGTAGCTACCCAGCTGGCTATTATAATATAAAAATAATTGATGAGGGGAACAAAAAAGAAAGAAAATATGTTATTACGTGACATTAAAGAGAGAACTAAAAAAAACGACGTTAGGATAAAAATTAGATTTGAAAATAGAAGAAGGAAAGAAGATAAGAAAAATAGAGGATAACATTTTTTGAAATTATTGTCGAGAATGAACGACATCCATGTTTCTCCTACTTGTGAATAATTGATAACTTCTTTTTTGCCCATAAATTGTTACGTAATAACGTATTTATGGTCTTAGATAATTGTTTATTGCATCACATCACAAATAATGCGTATAATAGCCGACCGGTACGATGCATGACGCTGAACAGGATAATCGGTAAATAAAGAAGACGAACAGAATAACAATTACTTGGGTGTATATGAGAAACAAAATTTCAGATATAATAAATGAATTTCTTTTTAATTACTGGTCTTGAATTCTTATTTCTCATTTTTTGTAGTTCCTCTCAATTTCACCAGTTTAAACGACGAGTCTAATTGACCTCATCTCATCGCTATAATTAAATGAAACGAGATAAATAGATTGAATAACTGTTAAAACAAAAGAGTCTCCTTGCAATTCTTACACAGTACGAATATCCCGTACTTTGTATTCCGAGAATAAAACATTGAGAAAAAGAAAAATAATGTATTGCGGAGCATGGGAGTGCCGTCAGCATCCTGAATAACAAATCGACCACATAAGTCTTTTATTTCTTGCAACGCAACGTCGTACATAACGGAGAGCTTGAAAGAAAAGATGAATGAATCGTAAAAAAACGATTTCAATATTTGTTTTACTTCGGAGATTCTATATCCCATGCATGCACGCATCGCGATAAGTTTTTCTAGGTGAAATTCGACCGCCGCCTTATTCCGCATGTAAAATGAGACAGATAGTAGTCCTATGGATTTCATCAATGATTTAAGAAAGACAACCCGTCACGCGAAACGCTCCGCTGAGCAAACAAGAACGTTACATAAGTGGGCTTGGCGGATCAATTACAAAAAAATCTGTTCGGTAGTAGGCAGATATTCCGACGACCAGAGACCGAATCATTGCAGAAAGAATCCTTAAAATTGAATCCAGGGTACTATAAGCGAGGAAGCGGGTTTGTGCTGACTATGAGCCAGCCTTTGAACTTCTCGCTGTTCATTTCAATTTCAATTTTTCAATTTATTCAGTAAAACGAATCGTTACTCACCCTCTGCAGACATTGCGGACGGCAGCATGTCTCCGGCGCTTTTTAGCTGGTCAAATTTCTCCGTTAATAGTTGCCATCTGAAACCGAAGCGATAAGAAACGATTAGAATGATCGTAATAATTCATGTCATCAGTTTCCTCTCTAGTGATTCGACGTACTTTGCTTGCGGCACGTTGTTCTTTCGTTGCAAATCGAGTCGTAATCTGTCTCCGACGTGTCGGTAAATATCTGCCAAAGTGTTTAGCGCAGTTTCTCGAACTTTTTCCGTTGGATCCGACAGAAGTTTGACTATGTTTGGTATTACTCCCGACAACGCCATCTCGTCGGCTCCATATCTGTAATAACAAAGCAAGAAATTAAAAGTTCTTCCGATCTCTACGAGACAAACTTGGCTTTAATTAGCCCACAAGAAGTAGAAATATTTCTCACTCGTTCAACGTCGTGGTGAGAAGTACGAGCCCCTCTTCTCTCAATTTGGCATTTTTGTGTACAAAAGTAGGACCGATTCTGTCCAAGAGTTGCTGCGGGGTGAGGCTCCCTCGTTCCATGAGTTTGAGGAGCACCATAGCCGCTTTTTCTCTCGTTGTGTCTTTGCTGTCTCCTGCAATATCGATTAAATATACGTATTTAAACCTCTTCTATCACAACATTCGGATCTCAGATTCTCAGTATCGCCGCATTAACTGAATATAAAACTCTGAAACCATAGCGAGGCGTTTTGCTTCCTCTATAAACCATTTAGCTCTGATTAGATTAGATACAGTTTATTCATCAGAAAAAACAGTCCAAAACGTACTTTAAAATATTATTACGTTTCGTTTTTTTTTTCAAAAATTCGGCATCAAAATCATCAAACTCACCCAATCGGTCGATCGTAGGTTGCATAATGGTCGAAATATAGGGTCTAAAATCCTGACCCATTCTATCGGCCAGGTGAGTGAGCGCGTCCAGTCCATTCTGGCAGACCTGTAACGTAATTTATACAGTCAATATTTTGTTTCTAACAATTATCCTGCTCATTACACGCTGTTTGAGCTATTCGGACAGGCCGCTCCCACTTAATGATGTAATTGTTTGAACCGAGCACATGGGCAGCCCAGAGACGGTCGCCGACCTTGAGAATATTGAATCGGAAAGTGATTTTTTCAGTAAATTCATTCATTCATTCATTTCGTCAGAGTATAAAGAAACTGTGATCCAAAGTAATCATAGACTTTGATATCAGACGATTTTATGAATGAATGAAGTAGCTACTTGGGTCTAATGATTACCGACCGTTTCTAGTCTGAATCTAGAAGCAAAATGGTGCGTGGGGAACCTTAGAAACAACAAACGACGATTATAAATATTATTTAGCGAGCAGACGCGTGTGGGCGAATCGGTAGATCCAGAACTGTCCATACTTATCAAAGTTAAGAAGAAGCGTTCCATGCATCAACCCACGTGGAAGACGATTGTTTATCTATCTTAGTCTCCTTTAATCAGTGGATTAAGAAATTTAGTAGAATAAGAATAACACAGAGAGAAGAAGAAACGATTCCCGAATCCCTTGAGCAGATGAAGGCGGAGGTGGGGGGGAGGAGGCAAATAATAATGAGAAAGAAGGCGAATCTGAGGTGACACAGATAATAAAAAGCATTGCTAAATATAGCAGTGAACGTTGCGGCAAGTAACAGAGCTACGAGAACCATAGAGTGAGAAAGGTGCACGATTGCGAGTCTGTGTGGGTATGTAAGAGATAGGAAATCTCATGATTCATGAATAATGTAAAACCTGTTCAATTTACATCCACACACAAACGACTCGAGACCGTATTAACACTCGTTCCGAATTATCTACGACCTTTTAGCTCATATCACGTCTATAATTTTTCAATTTCGTGTCCAGCTAGGAAGATCCGACCTTGAATCGAGTCTAGTCTTCTTCTCGATATCGAATAATGACTAAATTTCTATCGGCTCCGACCGACTTGCCACGGGATACTTTTACATACATGGTGTGAAAGTTTTACCCGATTCTTTGACATCGACCACATGAGGTATGGTACGATACAAACTTTCGACGACTTGGTAAATGGACAATATTTACAAAGTTTATAATATTTATATCCTCTCACCCTGGGATTTCCGTTGTGAAGCCAGGGTATCAGGTTGTCTATGAAGAGTCCGATGTCCTGGCACTCGATGTTCTGATTAAAATCTGCCAAATAAGTTAGAAGAAGACTACCGACGTTCAATTTCTTCTTTATATCGGTCGTCGATAGCAGCGGCATAAAGCCATCCATGTCTCTCGGATTCATTGCCATGATAGAAAATTTAATTTCTTTTCTTTTTTAAATGACAAATCACAATATATTTTTTTTTTTCACAAGATTTATCAAACAAACATCGTTTTATTTTAAATTCACTTGTTGTCTTCACTATTTTAATATACTTGTTCAGTCTTTATTATCCAAGTGTTACGATTTATTTTTTCTTTTCTTAATTGTCGTTACTTCATCGTCACTTGCACATGTTTTTTTTTTCTTATTGTCACGAAAAACGTAGATTAAACGAGAAAAAAAAAAAAAAAAAAAAAAAAAAAAAACAAATTTATACGATCTGAAAAAATTCAATGATTTATAAACGGAGCCTGAAGAAAGTGATACGCGAGTTAAAGCCAATGCCTTTAAAAACTTTTATGTTAGTCAGTTGCCACAAAAGGATATATTGCACACCGTAACTCGACTTCGGTCTGCAAGATGAAATAAATAAAAAAAAAATATATATATATCGCTACAGGCTAAACCAACGTTTTTTTTCTTTTTTTTAATGTCTTACTCAAATCGTTTTAAACAATTTTAATTGTTTATTTATACAACTCTATTTTTTTTTAAATATTTTTTACTGTATTTTCTCTCAAAGTAAAACGAAAAGGAAGAAAAAAAAGGAGAAAAATATCGTGAGAAAAATTTATTTTGACAGAAACGTTGATTAGATATAAAATTGTTAATAACACGCAGACACACACACACACAGACAGAGACTGTGTGATGAATTGGGGAAAGAGCGAATGAGGTTGTTTTTTGGGGCTATGCGGTGTTAGGTGGTTGTAGACCCATAGCCGAATTTTGTTATTCGGTTTAGAGAGAATACGAAGGTGTGATATGAGGAACCGACGGAGCAACGGGGGTCGGTGAGTAACCGTCACCGAAAAATGGTGTTTGATGGTATGCGAAACGAATTTGAACGGGTAAAAGTTACGTAAATAAATTGTTTTACGGGTGTCGGTCGGGTTCCGAAAACGCCGATTTATAGCGCGTTGCACGACTGTACGAACCTCCTTTTATACAACACACTTTATAATAGACCGAAAATACTGAAATGTCAATAAAAATTCAGTTTCATCTCGATACTGTAACCACATTTCGCCATTTTAATTCACTCATGACTCAACGGACTTCGATGAGAACACAACGAGAAACGAAACTCTCTGTTCCAATACCGATGACCGACGCCATTTTGATATATTTTTAATCGTTACGTCACGTAAATAGTTAGACACTACCGCGTCCTTGATCTCCCACTCAACTATTTATTGTGGACCACAACGAGAGTAATTTGACCAGAAAAAAATTGACAATCGGAAAAAAAAAAGATTTCCAAAAGACTGTGCGGCCGCCATTTTTTTACGCGCGGGAGATTCAAACAGGGTTAAACACAGAACGAATTTAATATACAAGCGAAAGCGATTAGTCAAGAGCAAGGATAACATGATTGCCCAACGAGGAGACGTACTAGAGTAGAAACTCAAAAAATGTAAATAATATGTAAGAGAGAAATTACAGATAAGTTATAATCAAAACACCAAAAGTATTATAGTATTAAGTAAAATAGTTTATTCACAAACATGACAAATGTATGAATATGAGAAATAAATATACTAAATATACTAAACACAGAACGATTCTAAGCGAATTTTAGTCCATAATTAGATATTTGAGCAATTAACTGCATAAAAAATTGTCTTCCCGCAAATTTTTACGGTCATCCGCTTTACATATCACGCATTTTCCCATGTTTTAGTAAACAAATGACGTCACGGTCACATCGGACTACAAATATGGCGGCGATTTCAGAGCTTCATAAGGGGCCATAAGATACTTTATCCAGTGTATATGTGATATGAAGCGCTGAAACAATATTTTACATGTTCAATTTTCAGAAAAGAATCATGAGAAATTGTTAGAATAGAGAAAGTTTATATTGCGTAAACATCACGTGATCAAACCTGACTGAAAAAAAGCCCGTTCTACACGATGCAACATCTTCGTCTGATGTACACGCCATCACATTGATGCTCGACTCTGAACATAGCCACTTTTTAAAGTACCATGGCGATTGTCGAAAGAAGGTATGTTCAGAGTGAACGCATTGATGTGTCGTCGGTATACGTCAAACGAAGAACGATCTTGTACAAATTCTTGGATCGTGTAGACTGGGTTTAATCAACCATGGTGTTGACTCGAATATGACGTCACAACATGGCGCGCTAAGGAGACCTTTTTTGAATCCTATCTACTGTATTTCGAATCTATTATGTTTCTAGACTGTATGCTATAGGATTTATTCTGTAAATAAAATTGATGTATCAGATTCTTGTCATTGTTATTTATTGACTCAATTGTCTCTTAAATCCATGCATATAGAAGAAGAAGAATAAATGAATCGGGAAGTAACGATGCCATTTCTGATTCATGACGTCACGCGAATAATCAAAAACCCAATTACACAGTCTATGGACCAACGGACGAATGTTTTGTCGTCTGTCTCGAAACGTCATTTATTGACATTCATCAGATCGCTATAATTAGGCTATTCATTGATCAGAGCTCGAATAAACCGACAAGAAACGATTGAAACGTTCCTGACCCAATTCAACGACGCGGAGACTCGATCAAAACACCAATCTTACAAATCCGTTGATAAACAGAATAATTTTGAGGTTATGTTCGACCATTATTGACAGTTCAACAAACAACAAAAACATCTATCATTGAATCGACTGTCACGATGTCAAGAGGTTCAATCCCCGCTGTTTAAAATCCGTACGAAATCCATTCCTCGCAAATAACACTGTCAAAATAAATAAAAGTCATGTACGACTCCGACTCGAGCAACTATGAAGGCAGCGCAGTCCTCGGAACGTGTTGCAACGAGGCCGGAAGCGTTCATCTGGCTCTGTACAAGCCAAAGAACACTTACGTGGTGATAAAAAAGTTCAATCTAGACAGCAGAACTCACGAAGAATACGACCTGGTAGAACAGGAGATAATAATGACCCGGCAACTCCAGCACTCCAACATTCTACCCTACCTGGCGACCTTCGTGTCCGGACACAACATCTGCGTCGTGTCTCCGCTGATGGGCTATGGCTCGTGTCACGACCTGATCAACGAGTACTTCAACGAGGGGCTACCCGAGCTCGCCATTGCCTACGTCCTCAGAGACATTCTGCAGGGGCTGGAGTACATTCACAAAAGGGGATTCATTCACAGGTGAAGCGAGAGGCGAGGCTCAAAGCTTGATTTTATAACGAATACCTTCGTTTCAGGGCGATAAAAGCCAGCCACATCCTCGTCTCGACCTCAGGTCAAGCCTGCTTGTCCGGTATGCGGTACGCCTGTGAGATCGTGAGGCACGGTAAATGGCAGAAGACTATACACTCTTTTCCCAAGTCGACTGCGAGCAATTTGAAGTGGTTGAGTCCAGAGCTGCTCCAACAGGTTCGAGACTGGCGTTGAATCGATTGATCAGAGGGTTTTTAGAACTTTAATCTTCTCGTTTTCACAGGATCTTCACGGATACAACGAGAAATCTGATACCTACAGTCTCGGAATGACCATCTGCGAGCTCGCCAATGGGGTCGTTCCGTTCTGCGACACTTCCGCCACCCTCATGCTGACCGAAAAGGTGCGGGGTAGCGCCCCACACATTCTAGACCGGTCCACTTTTCCACCAAACACTATGGACATTGAGGGGGGAGAAAATGGTGCGGAGAATACTGTATGAAAACTTGGAAAGGGTTGAAACTCCCAGGAAGAGACATAAAAATCGTCTTGTTGGAGTAGAGTTTGGCTCTCGTTATCCAAAAATACGAAATTATTCATTTTTTCAAAGGATTCCGGAGCACCGTTGGCCCAAAAAGTGCCTCTATATATAATAATTGAGGACCAAAAATTCTAGAATCTAATTCAGAGTGAAATATGGATAGTCAGGTCGGATCTCTGCTTCTTCGTCACGATTTCTCTGGATGATTCCAAATCCTGAGTATTTCAGTCCATTTGAAAGTGTTTAATTTATCACTACGAAGGAATCAATGTTCTTTTTCGTTTCTTTTTTCTCTTAGGCGAGAGTAAGACAGAATGCGAAGACCTGATAGGAGACGAGAACGCGAGTAGCAGTAGTTTGGACACTGCCAGAACGCGCCTGCACAATATGTCGAGCAGGAGATTCTCCGAGCCGTTTCATTCTATAACAGAATTATGCCTGCAGAAAAACCCGTGCGAGAGACCGACTATGAGTCAGCTATCCGCTCATCCGTTTTTCAAACAGTGTCGCAAGAACGAGGAATCGTTGAACGATATTCTTAGATCCGTTGCTCCGATCAACGAGAAACATGTCCACTCTGCTGGTGAGGCGAGAGACTCCGAACTGATTTTATCCCCCGAATACTGAGATTTATTTCTTTATTCCACCAGGAGATTATCTAATCGCTGTATCGACTGAACAATTGGTGGATCTGGACCTGGAGACTTGTCACTGGGATTTCTGAGCCATCGATGATAACTATAGTATTTTATAACGTTATTATATAAATATTTTATGATATGATTGTTTTTAACTATATAAATTAATCGAACTAGATAAATATTTTGTCCATTTGTAGAGATTAATAAAGAAAGGCGAGATTAATAAATATTCTGATTATGTATTGTAAATCTAGTTTTCTTTTTATTTATTTACCTGAAGTAAAATCAATCTTGTTTATTTATTTTATCATTGTTTTTTTTATCGTCGATTTATCGAACTAGTCATATACTATGTTTATAACGGATAATTGTAATGCGTTTTATTATATATATATATCTTCTCAAATATACGATGAACACAGTAGCCGCTAGCTTTTGATACGTTTAATAACTATTTCATACTTGGCATATTTTGTCCCTTCGATATAAGATAAAATTGACCTCTAAATAGTTATAGATAATTTCTAATATTCTAAAATTGTGCAGGTATAATGTGAGCGATTCTTTTGTGTAAAGAATTTAAACGAAAAGAAAATTAACAGAAGGCACTTTCATTTGCTGTAACATAAATAACTATTTTTTTTCCCAATCATTTCTATATCTTCATTGGCGTAAGCGAAATCAGAAATAGCGAAAAAGATTTTTGTTGAAAATTATGTGTTCATTAAGTTTGCTAAAAATCAAACATTCAGGAATACATTCTTTTTTTCTATTTTTTCTTAAATATCTCACTGTGAATCGGTCAACATCGTATAAAAGGAATTTTCATTGTCAATTATTATTATTTTTTTTTAATTCTACTTTCTGGCAATATACTATATCTCATCAATATTATCTGTTCATTTATATATCTATGTATATAGACTGTAGATTATATCTTAAGATTACATTAAAGTATGCTGTAATAGGAATAACAATAGTTTTCTATATCTATGACAAATAAAAATTGTGCGCGTTAAATATATCCGCGATTTTATCTAATATGTTTCTTTTTTTCTTTTTTCCGTTGTCATTGGCGTTTTCCAATATGGATTTTATCAAGTAGAAAAAATTGTATATATTTTTTTTTTGGCATATTTTTTTCGTCTCTCTTCTCTTATTATATATTTTTTTTCCTTAGTTTGAGAAAAACAAGAAAAAATGAAACGTTATCAAACAAACGAATATTAAATAACAAATTAAAGATAGAATTATGTCTGGATTGTCGATAGATAAATTAATAAGAAAATAATGCTTGTCTTCTTTTTTTCCCCCTAAAATCTAACAATTACCCATTTCCAAAAACTTAATTATTAATACTGTCAATAGGTTCACTAGGATCAGTATAATTTTTTTTTCTTTCTTTCGAATATAATAATCATCATAATTATTGTACTTTGGTAAATAATTAATTATTTTTTCATCTTCAAATTTTACTATGTTATTATTGTAAATCACGCATTTTTTTCTTTCATAATCTATAGTTATTTCGAGTCGATCAAAGACTCGAAAAGTACGATTATTATTATTATTATTATTATTTTTTTTTTTTTGTTGTCGCGCAGATTTTGTTTTGATTGTGGTACGAAGGTTAATTATTATTCATTATTCAACAATAATTAATTGATTTTGGTTCATTTTTTTTTTCTATACTTCAACAAGTGTCTGTCGGATTCTTTTTTTTTCCTTTTTCCTTTTTTCTCTTTCTCTCTATTATCAACTCTCCCGTAACTTTTGTCAGTTTATCGGAGGTCTGCATTGAAGGCAATTTTCCATTGTCGGAAATACGTATCTCTCAACCTGAACCGTAGCCACATCGATGTCCAACTCTCTCCTGATGTATTTCAACGCGTTTTTCAACACCGTTTCAGAGTCCGCTGTGTTACCTGAAATTAATACAAATCAGAAAAATGAAACTTCGGGATCACTCGAAGCAATTGAAACATTTGTTACACTCACTAATCGCCAGATGCACCGCAAGCGCGTATTTGTTCAGCGTCAGAGACCAAACGTGAAGATTATGGGCATTTTTGACCCCGTCTATGCTGGACAGCGCCTTCAGAACATCCGAGTAGTCAAAGTGATGCGGAAATCCTTCCATCAGCACATTAACACCGTCTCTGAGGACCGGGATCGTCGTGAATAGGACGATCAGCGCGAATACGCAGGTGCAAACGGGGTCGGCGACCTTGGCGCTCGGCTGTAATGAGAAAAATTAAGCGGATCAAAGCTGGAAGTTGATCAAGTCTTGCGACTGGATGGTTGGCAGGCTCACGTATTGCTTTATTATAACAGCGGCGACGAAGACCCCGATGCTTTGAATCAGGTCTCCTATAACGTGTATCACGGCTGCCCGAACGTTTATATTCCCCGGTGTACCGTCCCTGGGAATATCGTGGCTGTGAGAATGGCTCGATCTTTGCCCACCGTGGCTGTGGGAATGACCGTGAGGAACTTTTATACAGATGCCGTGAAGAGTCAGTCCCATTCTAAACAAAATTATCGTGTTCTTTTTAGAATTTTCGGAGTCAAAATCGATTCCCAAAATCGTTTTGCCAGTGAAAACCGGTCGAATGGTCAGTTACACCTACATAATATTGATAATAATGCCTATTCCAGCTACTAGCATCATCGTATCCGCGTTTATCACAAAATCTCCGTGAATGAGTCGCAGTACGGATACGTAAATGAATATCCCGGTCAGTATCCATATTATAGCGACGCTGAGAAGAGCTCCCAAGATTTCTGGAAGCAATTAAAATCAGGATTATTATTATTCTTCCTAAAACTTGACGATAAAAAGTGATTAATTCCGTTTTTTTGAACGTGAAGCTCTAGAAATGGTCCTTTTTCAAATGAACTGACCGGCTCGATAATACCCAAAGGACAATTTCCTAGTGGGAGCCCGTTGCCCTATCCAAATTGAAAACATGCTTATTAGAAAGCCGACAAAATCGGACAGCAGATGCGCAGCGTCGGTCATGACGGCGAGACTCCCTGCCAAGTGGCCTCCGATTATTTCCGCCAACTGTGAAAAAAAAGGAAAAAGAGCGTTTAGCCAGGGCGTAAAACTCGACGAAGCGTTTTATAATCACCATGAATATCAGGCACATCATAGACGCGGCCATGAGCTGCCGCCAGGGACTAGAATCCTTCTTCTTTGATATCTTGGAGTGACAGTGTTCCTGGACGTTGTGAACGTGTCCGTTCTGCAGCGCAACATTGGAATATCGATCCTGAAAATCAACGGGAGGGTAAAAGAGCGTCAAATTTTGTGTCCGGTTTATAGTTTATAGTTCCTCACCAGTATCAGAGGCTCGTTGCTATCGGCCGAATTGACGGAGAGCCTAGTCTGCGGAAACATGACATTAGGAACGCTAGAACTTCCGTTAAACTCGTCTCCGTCACCCCCGGCGTTTAGATCCTCGGACCAGTTCCTGAGCTTGCTCTCATAGCTCAGGATGCTGCTGGACGTGGAAAGCTTCCTGCATCTCGTGCAGCTATCCGTAGCCGACAGAAGATTATTCTCGGATTCGTCAACAGCGACGTAGTCGTCGTTGGACGGATCGTCGCAGCGGTGATGATCGCAGTTGTGTGACATTTTTTTTTAGGTTATATTTCGAAAAAATACGCTGACTCCTAGTTACGATTTTATTATTATTCTTTCGATCACAGATATTTGATGTATCAATACAGTTGTTTAAAAATGTGATTCAATTGTTTAGAACCTGGGTTATGAACGGCTTCTTTCACCCGCGATATACTGGTTTGGGGGTTCTCCTTCCGCTTTTCTTGTTTTTCTTATTTGTCAATCTGATTCACGGTTATACAGGCCACTGGCGATATAAACGATATTTAAACGAGGCGATTATTATTTATTTTTTTCTTATAAAACTATAAACACGTTACATATGTACACCAAGATCGTCGTGGCTTCATCGTAGTCACCGAGAGTTTTAGCACGACGGATTTATCACCTCGTGACGATAAATATCTGTAGATACGGTTCAACGTGCAGCTGAGGATTAAGAATAAGAAAGCGGAGAATGAAAATATCGGAATTACGTAGACGGCCCGTTATCGCGTCTGTTTGGAATGACATATTTGGATTAAATGTGAAATACGACGTGTTGGGTCGACATCTCTAGCCTGCAATCTTGAAAGTTGAGATATCGATGAGACCGATAAAAAAAAATACTTCAGACTCTACCACTGATTCGGTGAAATCAGCAACTAAACGCCTGAACACGCGCGTGACGGCTCACTCGAATGTGAAGCCGGCTGCGGTCACACAGGCGGAATACATCGGATCAACAGATTGATAGACATTTTTTATTCATTGTCATTTTGTCCAAATAATCGATCAATCGATTACTTTTGTTTTTCTAACTAATCGAATGACCGAGGCGTGTTCATTCGCATTGGGTTATCAAAGTGATGAGGTATAGGTTATACTTTTTCCGTCATCGGTGCTTGTGACCAACTTCAGTGTGGATATCCCGATATCTGATTGGCGGAAGAAGTATAACCTCATCATTTTGATGACCGATTGCGAATACGCCGCGATTTTTATCTTCTTAATCGATCGATCGATGTATTGAAAGAACACGAAATCGTAATTTTCCGAATCGAATATTCGAACGAAAGTCTGGATTGATTAATCAGCTGATTAACCGGCAATTTTGATTCGTTATCTAGGATGTGGGCCGATAGGAGCGCCTGATGCGGGCAACCGTACGTACGGCACGTGCTTATGGTATGTACGTACGGTTGCCTGCTTCAGGCGCCCCTATCGGGCCGCATCCACGATTGCTCGCGGTATACATATGTTATACAGGGTGAATTCCTAACGACTCGTTGATCTGAGGTTGGCTAGAATCGTGAAACAATCTTCCAGACATTTATGAACCACTTAAAGTGTTCGAATGCTCATTTTTTTTATTCTAGCCAACTTCAGATCAACAAGTCGTTGGGATTTCACCCTGTATAATGTATGCGAGTTCGAATTGCATGATGACAAGTTACGAGCAAATTTGATTCGATTAATATAATAACATTATATTATCAGGGCCGCGTGATCTATACTCCTGATAGAATGTATACTAGCCATGTCAAGCCTGTAATCATAATGTTTACGATTCATGATGTTCGCGATCATGTTTAGACTACATCTGGATATAAATATCAAACGTTGTTGAAATATGGAGACGATTCGATGTTTCATTATTCAGTATTTTGACTATGGTCGCAGGATTAGGCAACTCAACACGATTGTCATTCAAAATGATGGAGTGAACTCGAACAGCACAAACAAGACCAAATGTTTGACATTCGTCATAGATATGACGTATACACCACATATTTTGGGGTCTTGATGTCATCCAACTCCAAACGACGCCTTAAATTTATCTTCTATTTTTTTTATTTTTTTTTTTAAATGTTTGCAGAGTACTTAGTTCTACGATTTTTATTCAGACACGTTGAACTATTATACTCATGAAAAGCGAAAGTGGACTATGAGCACAACAAAAAAACGCGTTATACGTATTATACTTATGTTCGACTAGACTGTTTTTCTCCAAATGACTGTTTATATCATTTTTATCCTCTCTTTCTCTTTTTCTTCAACACAATTATATGAATCCTCGATGTTGTTGTTCCCGACAAATATTGTTGGTGCCTGGAGGAGTTTGAACTGTGCAGCCTTGATAACAACAATCATCGCTTTTTAACTTCATTAACGATCGCATTATGTATATCTTATATACGGCGAATAAATCAAAACTCATCCATTATAGGTAGAAATTGAAAGAAAATTCGTTAACACGAAAATATAACTTTAAAGTTGAATGAATAAAGTTGCAGTACAGATACTTTGATTATAATTTTGAATAAAAGCAAAAAATAAAAACAATATTCAAGGATGAAAATTATTTTCTCGAAGGTTTCCCAGCCTAATTAGGATAGTGGCTGAAGGTTTGTTCCTTTCCGATGTCGAGTTCAGGTTTCCGCTGCGTCTGTAGCTCGTATAATCGAAACCGGTATTTGTTGGATCTTGGATTTTATCATTTTCGCATACGACGAACGAACCAAGTAGGCAGTCGCCGATGAACCTTGGTGAATAAAAATTGGTATAATTAAATCGTAAAATCGACGAAGACGATTGAAAATAATTACAAGCGTTATAAAATCGTCGTCTTTGTTATTCTGCAGCGCCGATTCACATCCGTGTACGTACGCTGTCATTATTCTCCTTTCTGTTGTTATCTGCATACAGCCGACGTTCAGTCGTAGGTATAATCCGATTCTCGCGAATTCCTATTCTTGTAAATAACAATAGGGGCTTACGCAAGAATAATAATACTCGTGGTAGCTGATGTCCACCGTCCAGTTCGACGGGACGGTAAACATTTCGTGCTTGCTATCAAGATACTCATGTATACCGGGCGTTTCCCCATGAACGCCGCAGTACGTCGGGTTGCCTATCGATCAGCGCACAGAGTTTCGTACACCGTACAGTCGCGTAAACGGTAGGCAACCCAACGTACTGCGGCGTTCATGGGGGAAACGCCCGGTATATGTGCCATGTGCCATCGAGGTGTATGTATATGTATGTACCTTGAAGAAGAATAGGTCTTCTTCAGCTTTGTGACAGTATGACAGACGTTGTAATATAGTGTCGAGGCTGCTGTAGTCGTGTTGTTATTCACGAAATCCTGCCAACGGCTATAATGTAAAATAATATAATACAATATAATATAATAAGAAAGGAGAATGTAAGTACCACGCGAATAATTGTATTACGATATTGTGTTGAACTGAGATATAGAGAACCCTACGCGACGATTGAGCTATCATCTATGCACAGTCCATGCAGAATCTGATTTATGGACGTTTTTAATTCGTTGCATTGCATATACAACTGCAACCGCACAGTCTCTTCCCTTCTCACAGCTGTACTGTCTCTGATAGTAAATTGATATGTCAGACATGTGTCGTGTCTCGTCTCTCCAGCTGCATATATGTTTCATTCTACACGTAGTTATACCACTGATATATATTATATCAGTGCGTAGTTATACGTACCATACGTCGCAATTGTAATATCACAATATTTCTCCGAAACAATTGAATATAAAGAAAAAACAAGACCATTGATTGGCTAATCGGTTTCTTTATTATATTGTTTTGTCAGTATACTTATTTTACGTCATTGCCTCTTGCAGGCTTGAGATAGCATTTACTCTTTCTTCCTCCTCCTCACATGCAGGCAGACATGTACATAAAGGGTGATTTCCTAACGATGGAACGGTCTGAAGTTGGCTGGAATCGAAAAAAATTAGACCTCGGACACTTAGAACCGTTTAAAAGCAGTTTCTCGATTCTGGCCATCTTCAGACTGTTCCATTGTCAGGAATTCACCCCGTATAACATTTTCGTTTTTAACCAGATTGTACTAATGTTTCATCTGATCGCCTCTCTGGTATCTCCGCCTCTTATAATCGTTATGATCAAGCGATGCTTAATTTATTCAGAAAAAAAAACGATCTCAAGTTTACGTATAGCAATTTGTGATTCAATGCCTAAGGTTGATTCTCGTCTCGTCAGGTTACCTCTGATAGTTCCAGCACGATGTTCGCGGTTCAAGGTCATACTAAAAATAAAGGAAAATTTTCTTTCAGCCGGTACTGAGCAATATAAGCAGGTACACCGCAAGATCAACCACTGTATGCCTATGTGTATCGTACATGCATTCCAGGGTCACAATTATCCGGACAATACGTTATTATTCATAAGCATTAATCTTCTTTCTAACTTTATCATCATTATGTAAATTGAGAAGAAATAAGAAATTGAAAAAAAAAAAACAATGATGTAATAACGTGAAATCGAAATGACGCCAGTTGGCGTTTGGTAGGTCAGGACAAAAATAAAATAAAGTCAACAAGATGAATTTATTGAACTTATTCGCTCATCCTACGTATCATGTACATTATTTTGAAGAATCAACTGTGCAGAAGGAGTGTAATTATCGTAAGCTTCGAGCTTGCAGGAAGCTTGACGTTCGTATAATCTACATATGTGCGACCCATGATATTCATAGTTATCGCGTACGATTACAATAGCGGCACGATCATACGATGCGTCATAGTCATAGTTTGCGCACGTGAGTTTTGCTATAGCTCACAAAGATGCATTAGCCTTCTTATATGCATCTTCTATTCAATATTGCGAAATAATTGAATTTTTTTCTCATTTTATTATCCTGCACACGAGATATTCTCTCCGTCTCCTCTATGCGACCGCGTGGGCGGTCAAACTTCACTCGCAGTCTACTGCAACGCAACGACACTTAATTGGCAGTGATGATAATCTAAGATAACCTCAAACTTAACCCTCGATACTCGGACACATACATAGATAAGAGTGTTGCACGCCTCGTATATTTCCGTCAATTAATGAATATTTAACCCGAATAACGCGAATCGCGGGTCACCGTTCGTCCGAACCCGACTACCTATAAAAATATTTCCGAGTCTGTAGTCCGTGTATCGAGGTTCCAGGCGGTATCAACACAAAAAAAAACATGATTTGTGGTTATGTTGTCGACCTTGAAGCAGTTTTTATCAAATGAAAAAGTTCAAAAATCTAAAAGGCATTTGACCAATGGTAGGGGAACGCAGGACTCGGCATGTGTCCATAGAGTAGGCTGATAAAGCGATCCCGGCCACTGGCTACGCTACACACCTCAGTTTGAAAACAACTCGCGGACAGTGTGGACGCTTCGTTGTTGTCTCCCGGTAGAATATTATAACAGTTCGACATTGAAATAAAAGTGTATTCAAACTGGTTTTCAAGGTCCGAGTTTCACGATCGTAAAAACATACGTATTTTATTCGGATACTGTCAATCATGTGAAACATCCCTCAGAGACTGAAATATAATTATTATCGAACGTAATTCCAAAGGCTGATATTTCCCTCCCCCCCTCGACGACAATCAACGATATAATCACAAGATGTATCAACGCGCGGTGTTGCTGAACCTTCCCAAGGCCAATTCCATAGACATAGACTTCGAATCGTTGACTTATCACGCGCAGCGTGGATTCAGGGGCACCAAGAAACAGATACTCAATGGTTTATCCGGTAGTTTCAAGTCCGGAGAGTTGACCGCGATAATGGGTCCTTCCGGAGCCGGTAAATCGAGTCTGTTGAACATCCTGACCGGCTTCAAAAAGCGGAATGTAGGTGGCAAGGTGAGCTACGTGGGCGCCGACGGAAAGCAGGGATGGAACGAGTACAAGAAGGACTCTTGCTATATCCAGCAGGACGACCAACTTCACGATCTATTTACAGTAAACGAGGCAATGTTAATGGCTGCGGACCTGAAGCTTGGACACAGTCTGAACAAGAAGGCTAAACAGATGCTGATAGACGACGTTCTGGACACCCTCGACCTCTGCAAGACAAAGGAGACGAGGTGCGCCAGGCTCAGCGGAGGGCAGAAGAAGAGACTGAGCATCGCACTCGAGCTTTTGGATAATCCTCCGGTTATGTTTCTTGACGAACCGACCACAGGACTGGATTCCTCTTCCTCGCTGCAGTGCGTTTCCATGATGAAATCTCTGGCTAGAGGAGGCAGGACGATAGTCTGCACTATCCACCAGCCCAGTGCAGCCATATACGAGATGTTCGACCACATTTACCTCGTGGCTGATGGCCACTGCGTATATCAAGGTGCAGCTACCAGCACCGTCGAATATTTGAACAGCGTGGGACTGAGCTGCCCAAAGTACCACAACCCTGCCGACTACATGCTAGAAGTCGTGAACAAGGAGTACGGGGATTTTAACGAGCAGCTCACTGTGGCCTGCAAGGAGCAGAGCTGGCGGGGTCTCCCGACGATAAAGAACATCCACATGCCTGAGGTGACCAGGAGGTACAGCGACGAGGGCAAGACGACTGTGCTGATAAACACGCCGTCGGAAATGAGCAGATTTTGGGTCCTTCTGAATCGTTGCTCGGTCCAACTGTACAGAGACTGGACTGTGACCCATCTTAAGCTTGTACTTCACTTCCTGGTCGGGGTTCTGCTGGGTCTGTTGTTCCTCGACGCCGGCGACGACGGCTCAAAGACCATCAGCAACGTCGGGTATCTTCTGGTGACATCTGTCTACCTGTGCTATACCAGCATGATGCCCGCGGTGCTCAGGTTCCCCTCCGAGCTTCCCATTCTGAGGAAGGAGCAGTTCAACAACTGGTACAAGCTCAGGACCTACTACGTGGCCTACATGGTCGCCAACGTACCTGTACAGATAATGTTCGCGATTGTGTACTGCTCAGTTTCCTACTTCCTGAGCAGCCAGCCCCTGGACTGGAACAGGTTCCTGATGTTCGTTGCCATCGCGGTAATGACAACGCTAACCGCTGAGAGTTTGGGACTGGTACTTGGCACCACGGTAAATCCGATCAACGGGACGTTCCTGGGCGCCATTGCATCCGCCATAATGCTCGCTTTTGCCGGATTCCTGGTTCTCTTCAATCACATGCCGACTTTTCTCTACTACGTCAGCTACTTCAGTTACTTGAGATACTCTATGGAAGGATTCGTCCAGTCCGTTTACGGTTTCAACAGAGCGCAGTTGAATTGTCCGACGGAGGCTGTTTACTGTCACTACAAGGTGCCCAAGACTATACTGACGGAGCTGGCTATGAACGAGGGAAAGTATTGGCTCGATATCGTTCTGCTCGCCGTTCATTTTGTAATATTCAGAATCATCGCCTATTGCACTCTCAGGAGGAGCTTAAAAATGACCTGATTTAGTCAACTCCGAGGATTTTTACACTGGCTTTAATTTCATTCTAACACAAATTCACGGGTTTCACCTTATTCTGTTCTATCCCCTCTTCGTCTAGTGTGCAACTAACTGTTATATTTACATTCAATTTTTCATTTTTTTTTCATTTTTTTTTTTTTAAGAATTTAGTATGAAAGACGTCGAGACGATGGATGGATGGATCATAATTTTTTATCGTCCATTATCGCATATTCTACTTTTCACCTATTCACGAATTCATGTATTCCGTCTTTTTTTCAAACTGCTCAAATGTAACGGGATTTTAATTTTTTTTCTTTCGTCTTAAGATGGATTGGAACACGCTTTTGAAGAAATAAGTTATTTATAATGAAAGGTAGACGAACAGAGAGAGAAAGAGAAAGAAAAAAAGCTGTGAATTCCCGTTCCGATTTTTTAAAGTCGTCAATTATTCCAATCATAAAAAAAAAAAAAAACACGTGTATGTTATTCTGCAAGAAAAGATCGACAGCTTAAATTCTACAAATTATAATTTTATCGTGTGATAATTAACTAAGTTATTAAAATTTTACTGTGTAAAGATCATAATGAGGGAATAATATTAGATTGTTTTTGTGTACGTATAAATTTTACACATTTGACAAAAACGAGAAAAAAAAAAATGTATTAGAAGAACAAAATAAAAATGATCGATCATTTATTTATTACAGTACTTTATACAAGGAAACAAGAAATTCAGACAATCTTATCCTTTTCTTTTCTTTTGTCATTAACTTCTGTGTATTTAGTTTAATATACAGGGTGACTTTTCCCAGCGATGGAACAGTCTGGAAAAGTTGCGATCGGAATCAAGAAACAAGCTTTAAGACTCCGACCCAACTGTCTAAGAAAACATTTTTAGATTTTAGCCAACTTCAAACTGTTCAGAATAGTCACCTTGTATAAATTATGTATAGTTATAGTTTTGAAGAGAAAGAAAAAAAATATATCTAGAATCAATTTATTCAGATTCTCTATATTTTGTCATAGACGTATAAAAAATTGCCTGTTCATTACAGTTTACCCCTCTTTTTTTTTGTTCTTAATGCAAATTAATCATAGAAGAAAAAAAATGTCCATGTATTAATTAGTTACTATGATATAATTATTCGTTCAGTATTTTTTCATTTCTGTTTCAATCCATATATTTCTACGATGATAAAATAAAATAAAATATAAAAAAACCTTGATGAATTTATAACAGTTTTTATTTTCTCTATATTCCAATCACTGCACATGACTCTGCACGGTTATTACAGATTTTACCGTTACAGTAGAAGGAAATATACGTTTCTCTGTACGTACAGTTCGTTCATATTATACAATAACGATCACATTCTCAGACTAGATAATAGAATTACCGTTAAAAAAAAAAAAAAAAAACTTTACCTGATTAACATAAATAAAAAAAATTATGACAAAATTGAACAAAAAAAAAAAAAAAAAAAATAAATATAGAAAAAAAAAAAAAAAAAAAAAAAAAAAAAATGATTAATGTCTTGTAGCAAATTATATCTGCCAACGTCACACACACAGAAACACACAAGGTGCAATCAACTCTTTCATAACACGAAATTGCCCGCTAGGTTGAAACGTTGTGCAACGTAAAAATGTAATTGTTTGATGTATTTCTACTATTTTTACTACAATATACATATAGGTATAACATTGACTCTAGTACGTATTCCGTGTCAACTCGACCAATGATTATCCCTCGCAATTTTTTATTCGCTCTACGATTTTCTATATGATTCTTCGATCTCAATGAAGCAGTCCTAAATTTTTTCAGATTTTTTAAAATGATTATTTCGCTACATCTGAAATTGGACTTCTTTAAGAATCTAAAAAAAATCTAAAACGTCGCATTTTTCATTTCCATCATTTTCACTCCCGACCAACGATGAGTCGATTGTTTTTTTTTTCTCATAGTTTTAAACATTTCAAATTCTCCAAGAATAACAAGAAAATTCAGAATTGGTCACAGAATTATTGGAGAATTTTTGTAACGTTGCAGTACGTAGCGTTTTCAAAATGTTCAAAACGCTGAAAAAAACAAGAAAAAAAATCGGCCCGTCATTGATCGGGTGTAAAAAAAAATCAAAATGAAAAGCTAATTTAAAAAAAATATATTTTTAAAGAAGTCCAATTTTATATGGGTTGGAGTAATCATGAAAAAATGAAGAATCATAAACATGAAATCGTATAGTGAATAAAAATAAAAAATGGTGAGGGAAAATCATAGGTCGAGTTGACAAGGAATGCTCCATATACTAGTTTTCAATTAATTATTATCACAAAGAAAAATGAACAAAAATTAATATTGAGACATCGTCTAGGGGCGAGAAGGTGATTAAATGGGACATGAACGAAATCGTCTATGAGTCACGTTCTAAATACTCGATAATAGTAAAATAATACACGTCCATATATTTCTCTATTTCTTTTATTTCTTCACTAAAAATGATGTTCGAGGAACATTTCTCCGAGATTGCATCACGAGTCTCGCAGGCATTCAGAAATGTGTTATTGCCGATGTTAATTTATAAACGATAATGGAAAATAGTAAAGGCAAATTGTGTGACACGGTGACGGAGGTCAATCTGAAAACAATCGTCAAGCTGAGAGAGAGAGAGACAAAAAATATACTCAAATTGTGTTTACTCATATTTATGCGTCACTCGGAATTGTGTCGACTAACGTTAACGCTATGTTAATTATCCAACTATAGGATTTTCGTGACGATTATTTTCTCAAATACAAAACGGTCGAATAACACCAATTTTATATTTAAAAAAAAAAAAAAAAAAAAAAACATTATTTCCAAGTATTTTTCAATGTCTCAAAAATACTTTCATATATAATGATCGAGAAAAATAATACATGATGCAAATTTATCCGCGAGTTATTATGCGATGATCGTGAAGTAAAATGTGTGATTATAAATCGTTTTATCTTTAATTCTTATCATTGTAGCTTCTTTTTATTTCTTTGGATTTACGGATGGATTGCAGTTGACGAGTTTGAAATTTCATCAACGTGAATAACTCACGGTTTTTGTATAATATATGTATGTATATAGTGACTCAGCGGTGGTTCACTTTCAACGTCCTTCGATATTTAAACGTCGCGCGACGATCGTCTCGCTAACAGATTAAAAGAAACCGGAATTGAGCAACGAAGGCATGAAAGAGTGGAAAAAAGCAGATTTGGACTGACTATAATGAGTCAGCCTTCGAACTTTCCGTTGTTTATGTTGAATTTTGCAAATCTGATCTCAGATTCTTGATCAGCGGTTCGAAAAATCTTTGAGTAACAATTTTTGTGAGATTTCGAATGTTTTTTTAGTGTTTTTCCCCAGCGCATATTAGATCCGCTATTTTGAATTTCGAAAAACTGACTTTAGATTATCTTGATCAGCGATACAAAAAACCAGGTGGTACCAAATTTCATTCGAATCCGTTGATCTCGTTCTCAAGATTTATTTAATTACGTCGATGCAACGAATCGGATCACGAATATTAACATATCTGCATTTCGGTAAAAAAAAAAATAAAGATATTTGGGAAATGTTTAAACTCACAGAATGCAAAGATTCTATTTCTGTAAATCATTGAATGTAAATTTCGAGAGTTGTATAAATGGAAAAAAAAACGTTATAGTATAATTACCTCAAAATCTTATCTTATCTTATCTACAGATATAAACTGAAATTTTATCGAAATATAATCCGCGAACTATTTGACACACGTCAATACGACATTTTTTTGCATGAAAACAAAACATCGAATATTTATGATCAATGCCTCGAGCAACATATTGTGTTAATATTTCACTATGTTTCCTGTTTTTATACATCCAGACCCCCGTCGTACCCTACTTTTATTACTATCAGGTCATGAACTTTGAAATTATTCAAGCTAAGGTCGTCGAACCGTGAACTTAATACCAGTTGACAAGGAAATGTTAAAAGTTTAGAGGTGTGTAAATTAACATATGTTAATATATCCGACGAGATTGGTCCTCTGATGAACGTAGAAAGCCCAATTTGAATTTGCAAAAAATTATAATACTTCGAGAATCAGAGACCATCCAAAACACATTTGTCTGGTCAACAACGAGCAGACAAATATTATTGATCAATCTCGTAAAAAAAAAAAATACTATTAATCTGAAGATAATTGATTTATGCTAAAAACGAAATTGACTCTAATTAAATCGAATCGAAAAGACCAGTGGAAAAATTCTTTGTAATCTTTTATTATTATTTTTATTATTATTTTCGCCAAAAGAATTAAATATTCAATTTTTTGTTTCTCGATTTGAAAATCTCTTCGGTATTGATTCGATAATTTTATCCTTGTATAACATTCGAAGTTGTTTCTTTGAACCAGAAAGAAAAGAATATTCAACGTTCCTCCCGTGTCATATAATCAATATACACTTGAAAACATTCGAAAAAACCGTTAATAGAGAAGTTTTTTATTCTCTTAACCGATAATTTGATGATTAGAATCGACGAAAAACACATTGCACCTCTGATTTTCACATAAATCACGTGTTTTTTTAAATACAGCGTTTGAATCTCGCGGTCATTTGTCACGTCACACAGTAACTCCAACGGAATAAAATGGCGGCCGAGGTACTGTGTGACGTCACGTGCTGTTTGAAAATTGATCATTCTCAATCGCTGTTCACAGTCACCGGGAGTTGATTCTATAATTCTTATAGTATTCAAAAATTGTATTTATTCATCACGCACCCATCTATCATGGATATTCGTTAAGGAAACGTGATTTGAAATCATGGCGCGCTCTTATCTGTGAAGATAATAAGAAATCGACAAAATGTCCGCCACGTGGCGCCATCTTTGAGACATCGATCGAACCAAACGTGGTCTTTAAATCTTTGACTTGACTGACGTTGATCATAACCTGCAACGTGTACACATACACACTGTGAGGATTTTATCCGAATAAAGAAAAAATAGTCTGAGGATAGATAAATAAACGCGGAAGTTTAAAGTTTCTCGCAGAAACAACGATACAAGATCGTTGAAGAAATCCGAAACATCATGAACCATCCCGATGGTGACAAACCACAAACCGAATCACAGTTCATATCATTTCAAGATTTTTCACCGATAAATCGATCCGGCGGAGCCGGACAGGCTCAACTCGATGTCGGTACGTCGGACAATCAGAATTTTACAAACATCCATAACGACACGACGGGAATCGGGATGATAGAAGACCTCCAAGGAATGCCTGTCAAAAATGAAGGTTAGGTTTTCCTCGATCTCTATACACTGTATTTTCGTCTTCGTTACACACATATGTTTTTTTATTCCGCAGCGCCGCAGCAGCACAATTTCTGGAGCATAGAATACTACCAGAAGTATTTTAACGTCGACACGAACGACGTGATGGAGAGAATAACGCGGTCGATGATACCTCGGGGTAACGAGAATTACCTCGAGACGCACATCCGCCCTAGACCCGACCTGTACGGACCATTCTGGATCTGTGTAACGCTTGTATTCTCCATAGCGATTAGCGGAAACCTCTCGGAATATTTACAGAGTCCAAATTCAAAGAATCATCCTTGGAAATACAATTTTCATATCGTGTCTTACGCCGCTACTGCCATATTCATATATGCCTGGCTTCTGCCGCTCGCGCTGTGGGGCGCATTGAAATGGTCCGTCGAACAGCGCGAGGATGACAACGAATTGATTGAGGTATAGGATTACGATAAAGATCGAAACGAGTAAAGGCGGAAATAAAACAGGCCGATACGTCCTCTTTAGAAACTATAGAGGAAAGAAATAACGACTGAGACGCCGTTGATATGCTTGCAAATCATCCACGACACAAGCTTTAAAGATTCAAACGTGAACGTCGATTAGATCTGGGTTTCATGATGCTAATTGGAACTCTTTAGGCAGCAATCAACTCAATTCAGTCATGAAACTCAGGTTTATTTGAATTTTACGTTCAACTCTTTAAAACTTGTGTTGTGTATGATCTTCTGTTTGAGTCAGAGCGCCGGTGTCTTATTTGCCAGCATAGTCGTTATTTCTTCTCTCTCTAGCTTCTAAAGAGGACGGCAAAACCAGTTGTGGAAACACCGAAGGTCATATAGGCCTGTTTTATTTCCGATCGTCTTGACAAAGAAAATTCGTTGTCATTCGATGCAAGACACTAGAATCTGATTTCAGTCCAATCCCTCGCCCGGAATTTTGGAGCTCCTCTGCCTCTACGGATACTCGTTGACCATTTACATTCCTGTCGCCTTCTTGTGGACCGTGCATATAGTCTGGTTGCAGTGGGCGCTGGTCGTCATCGCCGCTTTGATGTCCGGAGGTGTTTTGCTGAGATCACTGTCCCCTGTGATTGCTGGTAAATATCGGCTCGCGTCGTACGATCCAATCGTTGATATTTTTATTTGTTACAGGAAAGCATAAAGTTATCTACGCCGCAGTTATCCTCGGAATGCATTTCCTCCTCGCCGCTGGTTTCATGCTTTACTTTTTCCACGAACCGGAACACGCCGATAACATAGTAAAGATGACTACAGTAGCTCCGGTAGTTTCTCCGAAAGTCAATCTCCCGGTGAATAATCACACGCTTTAGGGAGTTTACGTATCCCTCTTCCCTCAGAATCGTTGGAATGTCAATTCTAATCGTCTGAGAAGATTATTAATCAATCTAATGATAGTTTATCTGCGTTAATATCGATAAGAATCATTCCGAGCTTGAATGTATCGCCTCTGCTTCACGCGGTTTCTTTTTTTCGCCAATATTCTGGATGAGTTTAATTCCATTCCTATTCAATTTTTATTTAAACGAAACATAGTTTATCGATTTTACAGTTAGAAAAATCTATGTACATAGAGTATTTGAGTTTACTTGTGTAAATCTTGTGACCTCTGAATATAATAAAAGTTGATTGTATATGTCTGAAAGGCGTTGAGTTATTACTTCTTCATAATCGATTGTAATTACAAATTGATCAGATTGTTTATTATACAATAATAATTAATGTTTAATAAGATGTTACTGAATTGCAATTGGGTAAAATATTTGCATAACTTCAAGCATTTCTTTTTTTTTTTTTTTTTTTTTTTGTTTGTTTGTTTTTAACAAAATAACATTATTCTTTTTCGATATAATAATAATTGATTCTTGAATACAGTTTCATCTGTAATAAGTAAGCTGAAATAAAAACTCGTCGATTTTATATGAAATATAGAATATATAATTTGCGATCACACGCCTAACTTTTTATTCTGTTTTTCTTTAGTTTTCTCTTTTTTTTCTGCTTCTTAGCTTTACTAATAATTAATCATCTCCACCGAATACATTCAAAAAAAAAAAAGACTAGAGATCGCGAAGAAATTTTAGTTTCTCTTTTACACATAGCTATACATCAATATTTCAAATCCCATGGATAAAATCTTATTTACAATGAAACAGGCAATTGTGCAATTTTTTCGTTTTTGTCTTTTTTCCCTCTTATCTTTCACAACAATAATAATAATAATAATCTTGATTTTGAAATCAGAGTTGAATTTGAAAATATAACGATAATTAGATAAAGAAAAAAAAATATGTGAAGAGCAGATATTATAATTTTCTGTAAACAAAAGAGTGATAAAGAAAAATTAACGATAAAAAAAATTTGAATTCTCACATCAATATTTTTGTTTTTCAATGCGAAATAATCGTGCAGATTAATTATCCGCTGCTATTTCGAAGCCGGGAGGGAGTCACGAGAGAAAAGGAACCACTAAATCTTCCTTGTGTTCGACTTGGATGTCTGCAAGCGCAGCTACTGCGCCGTTCAACATATCATTCATCTGAAACCCAAAAAATTCATCATCAAATCCGCAAATCCGGATTGGAAGGAAAAAATTCCCCAAAAAACTGACCAAGTCTCGATCCTGCGGGAGCAAACCCTCTCCGGCCAAGACCCTCTCGGGTGCCGGAACGTCCTTCAGCAGGCAGGGGGGATGGTCCGGAACCTGGACGCCGATTACTTCGATTTTTTTAGCATAAGCCCTCGATCTATCCATGTACTCGTGCTGCTCCAGGTTGTGGGAATCCAGGGCGCCGACGTCTATAACGTTCCTGAAAATCAAAGAAAGAAGGAATAAGATGATGGTGTAAATGCACCGTGACTTTCCGTAGTACAAAATTGTCCTAGAGAATCGTTAAATATAAACTTGGTAAGGAGCCAACGAAGACCAGCCGGCATGCATTCCGTGCATCTTGACGAAGAAAAAAAGAAAGAAAGAGGAATAAAAAAAATGATAAAGACACATATTTTGGAGCAAAATAAATGCAGGAAGAGAATTTTCGTATACTTACGCGGCAGTCTCATGCAGAATTCTGTTCAATGCGGCCGTTTCGTCGGTCGGCTTTGATACGGGGCTGGAGTACGGATTAACGTAATCGTTGCTGAAAAAAAATCTCGTGTAAAAAACAATAAAATGAAAAAGCGAAAAAGCTGATTTACGATTTTTCTATAAATTATTTTATACACGTGTGTAAATAACGAAAACAAGGCAAAAATAATGCATGCTTCTAAAAACGGCAAACTAACCTGTTGACCGTAGGAATATTTGTCGTATTGCGAACCGGATCGAGCAACCGGGTTGTTTCGTCAGCTGTGACACCCTGAAAACAATGGAGGAACAAATACGTTGAAACGTTCGATATTATCCAAGTATTATTAATTTTCTTTTGTTTCTTTTTAGCCATTTTTATTTCGGCGATGACGAGACGCGTCAGCTAGCTGTCAGACGATCATGGATATGCGGGAATATTTTTCTTTGTCTAAATCGATCATTATCTTTACCTGAGATCCGTTGTCTTTCTTACAAAAGCTTTCGCAGCATCCCATGATTGAAAAATTGTTGATTCCGGTATAAAAAAAATATGTTGTGTAGGTTTGGTAGTTGAAAACAGAAAGAAAAACAACTTTGTGTAAGTCCGATTTTTGATCGAACCGTCGATGATCAAATTTTCCTTAAGATTCTACTGTCAAGTGTGATTTCATTCTTGTTTGAATACGCGTAAACAACGATTACGCGTCTGAAGCGACGTTCGGTAGCTACACAGACATCGTACCGCATGTACTGTACGTAGGAGTTTAAATCTTCGTCGTTTATAGTACGTAAACTGTTCGGTTTCGGTGTGATCGGTGGATACGTGATCCAAGGTCGCCGCGATTACCTATTACGCCCCCACCTTCGTCCTTAGATAATGAAACACAACAGACTGTCAACAGTGACAACTATCAGCACTACGCATCACATTTGACGATTCGAACAACGATCGTTCGGCTAAATTCACGCCGTGGTCGATCGCCGCCATCTTTTTATCGCGCGAAGTTTGAAATCGGTAATTTGTAAGAAATACGATATAAATGTTTGGCAATATAGAGATAATTTTTGATTCATGGTGATAAAAACAATACTTATTAATTACCATATGCGGTGAAATACGTATCAATAGAAAATAGGATTAGAAATAGACAAAAAAATATGTCAGTGAGCCGGTTTCTGAATTCTATTTTTCATCAGTGTTGTATTTTGAAATGATAAAACTATAAGATTCTTTAATTTCAGGAGTCAAATACTTTATATCGAAATTTTGTGGCTTGCTGTTATTATTTTTGTATTGTTTCGTTATGTACAGGGTGACTTCCTCGCGTTGTTACAGTCTGAAGTTGGCTAGAATCGAAAAACAAACTTTCAGGCAGTAATTCTGACCAATCGAACCATCTGAAAGCTCATTTCATTTCTCGATTCTAGCTAACTTCAGACTGTGTCATCACTAGGAATTCACCCTGTATACGCATAATTTATGATTCACTACAAAATAACCTCAATAATTTTCACTGTTCAAATCTATCATCTCGTTGTATTTGTACATAATATAATAATAATAATAGTAATAATAATAATAATAATAATAATAATAATAATAATAATAATAATAATAATAATAATAATGAAAGAAGAATTCGATCAATTTTGGTTAAAATATACAATTTATTGAGAAAATCATAATATAGGTATATACCGTGTGATTTCGTGGATGGTCTCGATGTGGACTCCTGGGTATATGCAACTGTGATGACACTGATTGTTGATGACCAATCACGCATCCAGCAACAATTAATGTCATCTCGGTTGCATATACCCAGGAGTCGACAGGACGACCATCCACGAAATCACACGGTATATATGTATATATCATAAAAATTAGTAATCAAATATCTGCAGTGATCGACAGTCGACGATCGTCAAAATCAGATTACTGTCTTTTTTAACCATCACATCACAAGTATTTCTTCTTCGCTGTCTCTCTCAATCTCGAATCTCTATAGTCTATGCCTCTATCGCGTCTTATGACTGCCGAGTGCCGACACGCTTCTGCTCTGTGTTCGGCAATCGGCATTGGCAGAACCGCGGAACAGAAACTACACACATAATTGAATTTATACTGTTTTTCAATAAACAGAACAAATATAGTGACAGAAATTCAATCGAAAAAAAAAACCAAAAACAATTGCTATCGAGGAATCAACGTCTGTAGCAGTACTTAATATTCTTAGATGAAAACGAACAACGAAATTCGCGTACGATAGTTCTTTGTTGCTCCTAAAATGTTTTCTTAAAAACTAAACAATTATCAAAATCAGTACACAGACAAAAACAATCAAAAATGATCCTCGATCTAGTACCTCGGCTGTTATTCAAGCCCAACACCGTCCGCCTAAACCGCAGTGTCCGAACCTGTGCAACGAGAGTATCGGAAACGAACAGTTCCGAAGTCGTCGGAAAACGTCGGATAATCAAGGTCGCTCTTTTCTTTCAACACAAAATTTCTCTCTCTTCGATCTAAAATTCGTCTTTTCAATCCAGGGCTGGGTGAAGGCGCTTCGCACAATGAAAGAGAACGTCTTCATCGACGTTTCCGACGGCTCCTGTAACGAACGTCTCCAAGTGATAGTCCCAAAGTCGCTCAAGCCCCCCGCCCTGAGTTACGGAAGCAGCGTATCCGTCGAGGGCGAGCTAGCCGAGGGTCCGAATGGCAGGATGGAATTGCGAGCGGAGCTGATCTCAGTCCTCGGCGACTGCGTAGTGACCGACGGCTACCCATTCGCCCCTCGAAAACGATACTCCCAGGAGTACGTCAGGCAGTTTCTTCACCTCCGTCCGCGAACCAATGGCTTCGCCAGCCTCCTGAGGCTCAGAGACCTCGCAACCGCCGCCATAGGCGAGCATTTCAGGGGCAGAGGCTTTGTCGGCATCCACGCGCCAGTCCTGACCTCAAATGACTGCGAGGGTGCCGGCGAGGTCTTTGCCGTAAAACCCGGGAGCGAGGAGCTCCTAAAAGCCATGAGGAAGGATGGCGTCTCGGACGAAGACGCGTATTTTGATGCTAAAGTATTTTTAACAGTTTCCGGGCAGCTGCAGCTCGAGTCTGCGGCAAGGTGATTGAATACTTTGCCAATTTTTAAAAGCCGACTAATCGATACAATTTTCAGGGGTTTGTCTCGGGTTTTTTCCTTCGGACCGACTTTCAGGGCAGAAAACTCAAGGTCTAGATTACACTTGTCAGAATTTTACATGGTCGAGGCTGAAATAGCCTTCGCTACGGAGATAGAAGAGATCGCGAGAGAGGCTGAGATGCTATTGAAAAGCGTTACCCGGAGTCTGCTGGACAAGGGCGCGGCTGACCTCAGGGCGATCGAGGCGCCGGAGCCGAATTGGCTCGAGGAAGGCTTTGGGATGATCTCGTACGACGAGGCCGTAGAGATTCTGGAAAAGCACGCGGATCGTTTAACGTTTCCGCTAAAATACGGGGACGGATTTTCCAAGGAGCACGAATTGTTTTTGATACAGCATAACAACGGCGTTCCGATATTCGTAGTTGATTTTCCGATAGAAAGTAAACCGTTTTACATGAGGGAATCTCGTAACGATCCGACGAAGGTGAGGCGATTGAGCGAACTTAGGGATTAGGGATTTTTGAATCGAGGATCTTATCGTTGTTTTATTTCCCCCCGACGAACAGGCGGCGGCGATGGATCTTCTGGCTCCGATAGTCGGAGAATTGATAGGGGGAAGCATGCGCGAGGACAACTACGACCTGCTTGAGTCAAAGCTGAGTAAACTGTCGGCGAATCTTGACTGGTACTTAGAACTTCGTAAATATGGAAATGTACCATCGGGAGGTTTCGGAATGGGATTCGAAAGATATTTACAGAGCGTACTCGGTATCCCTAACATCAAAGATACGATTCCATTTCCCAGATGGCCGCACAACTGTAAATTATAAAAAAACAACAAGTTTGTTGTTTCGGATAAAAGTTTGATAAGATGCTTTCAGGGTCTACGATGGTATTTTCTTATTTTCTTCTCCTCTCGATTGATTGAATTTATTTATTTATTAAAATCCAAGATCGTTGTTGTTCTATTAATGACATTAATCTCGATGATTATTCATTAGGTAGGGTGAAGAATGAAAGTAGAAGAAGTTTTATTTATTCAATTATTATTTTATTTTATTTTATCAATTAATTAATAATTCTATCGATTAAATACTGCGAATGAATTTTATTATATTCAAACAC